>CM067363.1:53854494-54026994 GCA_034401795.1 Chaetoderma sp. LZ-2023a | reverse complement strand
CGTATCAAGATCACAGTGACCTTGACCTTTGACCTTGTGACCCCAACATCAGCATCATGCTGCTTTCTATCATGATAGGTAACCATGTATCCGGGTTTCGTTGCAATAGGCTTAACCATTCTTGAAATATAAGCTGAGAAGTTTTGTTAAACGCAGAACCGTAATGTTGACACCGCCGCTGTCACCGTCGGAAAAGTGATACCTATGTCTCGCTTTCTGCTTTGCAGGCGAGACAAAAATGAAGCATGACAGCAATATCTGATACAGCACTGTTCTCACAAAGATATAAAATCAATAGTATGTTTAGCTATATACAACAATTTGTAATTATACAGTGAAACATTCAATAGTCAAGCAGTGAACACAGATAGCTAATATCGGTGGCAACTCCGATCCAAACAAAGCCATAGCCAAAATACCCAAATGTATGAAATCATCAACCACCAGCACCATAGAAGTTCTCAAAGACAACGACCGAAATAGGTATACTGATGACCCTGTAGAAGTAAAACTATAAACAGAGTAGAAAACACTGGCCTACAGCTGTACATCTACCAAAGTAGCTAAAGTGAAGACCGCACCAAACTACTTAGTGAACGCACTAACATTCCGCCATACCAGCGAACGCTTAAAAAATTTTGCTATTCAGCAAGCAGACGTGCATCTGGACCTGATGGCATGAGTAATGAACTATTCAAATGAGATTATCTTACAACCGATCACGCACCTAATCAATTCACCCTTTATGCACCATCTTCGCATCAATGGTGCACGCTAAGGGACCCTTCTCGTGCTACCCAATCCCGAAGAGCCACCCAATCCTACAGCCAATTTGCGGCCATTGTTCTCATCAACATCATATAGAAAATCTCATTCAATGTTTCCCTATGCCGAATCCGAGACACGATCAATTACTTCACTGGAGCATGTCGAACTGGCTTTACACCTGGGGGTAGCTGCGCGCAGACATTGTATGGACTCTTACTTCATCGGAGTTTCCACAAAATGGGCATTGATATGTCACGAGCCTTCGACACAATTAAACGCTCAAGGATCCTAGATGTATTACACCAGGCCAGCTGCACTGAAGATGTGGTGCGACTACTACTTGCAGACACCAATCTAGAGACCACGTCCAGACAGTGAAATCTGCAGTGTTTGTGACATAAATCGACGCCCCACTTCTATCCCCTGTGCTTTGCACTTGTTACCTCTGTGTAGTATTGAAATCTATGCGGGAAAATTCCTCAAGCCCAAACCCCCACATTATCCATACAGTGTATACGCTAGAGATGGAATATGCTGACGATGTGGACTTCGTCGACGAAGAAAAGAAATCCCTTGACGAACTACTCTCAATAAATACAGCCGAACTAAAATATGAATGAATCCAAAACAGAGTTCACCCGCATATACCTATCGACAAAGCATCAATCTAAAGAAATGACTATCCACGTCGTGGCGGCGAAAAATGTAGGAAAAGTACAATTCTTGGTTCGCAGCTCTGTAGTACTGCCGACATTGCTGCGCGTTACGTCATGGAAAACATAGCTTTCCAGTCCTTCTGGAAGCTGTGGATTCGTAGATCAATTCACCTTTCCAGAGTACCGACCCATCATATGACGTCATAATGAACTGCGTGATGTGTACAATGACATCATAATGAATAACGTCATGAATGATGTTGATAAGTACGTCACGAACGCATATTTGAAGACGGTCTATGCGTTGCTGTACAAGTTGTTTGCTTTTAGTATTTAATAAATATTCTGTTGAATATTTTGAAACTAATTTGACTGGGCGCTGTTGCTGCCATAGGCAGCAACAGCACCCAGTCAAATTAGTTACAAAATATTCAACAGCTTCCCCGTATAGTTTTCAGGAAATTGATAGCTAGGGCAATTGGGGATCGATCAATCCCAACACGGCGAGATGTGGGTGGAGCTTAGCTAGTGATTGGCGGGGCATAGCTAAATATGGAAAGATCCATTATTCCCTTGACAAGAAGACTATATTTGTACAACGTAACATGCGCATCATTGATGCTGTGAAACTGTAACAGCTGGGCAGCTCCAATACAATGGCAACTCTAGAAAACTTGATTCATGCCGCTGCAAACACCTCCGCACCACCACTGGACACTTATGACCGGATATCTTACTTTCCAATGAAGCACTGTACGCGATGTGCAATACATCGCCGCTATCTGTAAAAGTCGCCCAGCAAAGATGCCCCACGTTTGGACATGTGTTAAGGATGACAGAAGAAACACCCGCACAGACAGCCTTGGTATTCGCCATACTAGGTGGGACCAAAGTAAATATAAAGCCAGCAGAGAACGTATTTGCATACGTATGTTAAGTCTGCTGCGAGGTGACCTCAAGAAAGACAGAACTCGGTACACTGAGTTCAAGAATGGACCTGAGAAAGCTAAACATTTTAGCTGAAGGCAATACACTGATAGTGGTCAAAGGGGAAGAAGGAAAGCTTGCAGCTGCAGATTGTTTCTACTACTACATCCGTAGAATACAGTACTGATACATTCACGAAAAGTTAGTAAGCCAGCCGATTTAACATAGCACGCACATGCTTAATGAAATCCTTGCTACTCTGTCTCTCTATATTGAATGAATGCATAGCGTGCCTATAGCTGGCACACGCACGCACGCACGCACGCACGCACGCAAGCCATCTGTTTGCATAGGCAACACGACTGCCGAGGTTAAATTAACCCTCGTGTGTTGATGGGCATGTCGTTTAGGATGGAGGTGTGATATACGCCGACCGTAGACTTGCCACACCTTACTTCCAATGCTCTTTGTCTGACTGGGAACATACGACCGCAACAAACTTGTGTGTCACCCGACAAGGTAATCTATCAATGGGTCATCAATATCTACTACCCAGCATAAACCTGAAAACACGCCAGCCCGCTGGCCCACCCGCCCGTCCGCACACGTGCATGCACGCGCACAGCCAGAATAAACACTTCTTGAATGGGCACATATGCTTCTGCATTACATGCCCATCGAACTTGCAACAAAAGATGGTGGAATACTAATATTTACATACGATTTTGCAATGGTTCATATGCACTTTAATGTAGACCAATTTCTGATCTATATGATTAGTTTACATGTTAAGGGCAGTGTGCGTCTGTACATTAATATTTATAGAATTAAGCGAACATTTGTTTATATCTAGTTAAAATAATACTCATGATAATATGTAATCATAATATAACGTCAGAGAACAGCCTAAAAACAAACGATGATGATGTATACCATAAAGTCTATCCAATATAGAATAATGATAGACTTTTCCCACAAACACAATTTATTAGTTCGCTACTTGCTTGTGCATTGTGATGTCTTTGTTGAGGGCACTGTTGTGATAACGACCAAATCAGAAAACATTGGACAGATGGAACATCTTCCTTTGTAAATTAGATAATGCGAATATTGAGAAATGACAGCAAACAACGGAATATATGTGTGCAAAAGGATGCAGGTATTTGTTGTCCTAAATACATTTTTAAAACATGCTGGGAAGGCGTAATGCTATATCTGTGATAAATCTGGGCCTAGATCAGTGCGCGCTAAGACGTATGCAACCCTTAATTGAACATTGGTATTTATGCGTAAAATCTGCCATACTGGCTCAATGAGAATAACAAATTGCATTGTATCAGACATATAATTTACCTTTCTGTTTTCCCATCCATGTATGCTGACGTCATAATCTTGATATCATGAATGATTGGAAATAGTCTGTCTCTTACGCTTAATAGTCCGACACGTTGCACTAATTGTATGTCTTTGTTATTTAATAAACATGCTATTGAATATTTTGAAACTAATATGATCGGGCGCTGTTGCTGCCATAGGCAGCAACAGCACCCAATCGAAATAGTTTCAAAATATTCAACAGCTTACCTGCATAGTTGTCTGAAAATTGATTGTCATGGAGTTCAGGAATCGATCGATCCCGCCACGAGCGAGGTGTGGGTGGAGCTTAGATAGAGATGGACGGGGAATAGCTAAAACTGGGACGGTCCATTAATGCGTACAAAACAAGATTATTTAGGAAATCGTGGACATAAAGCAGACAAAACATGCTTGTAAAACACGTTCCCGTCGTGCAGAGTTACCTACCTTATTGTGAACACTGCTCTAAGCGCGATTAGTAGGGCCACAGAACAGAGTCCACACATCTTTTCGCATTTTTCCCCGAGAACAGAAAATATGCGAATGGATCTATAGTGTGGTTCCAGAGAACCAGATAGGTTGTAGCTATATTAAGAGTGTGATGCGATGGCTGGTATGGATAACCAAAAACGTAATGCATGACGGCATGTGCAGCTGCACGGAAGTTAGTCAGGGCTGCAAAAAGCACAATAGCACTAAGCGCGCGACCATTCGTTGTTTCTCCGGATTTAGACGACTTCAGTTCTTTGCTTTGTCGTCGAAGCTTTACTATAATATGCTTAAGAATGTGAAAGAACGCCATGACAAAAACTGGAAGAATATTGGATATCATTGTACCTACAGTGTCTTTGATTTTGTAATCACCGAAAAACTCGCATAAATTAATACGCGTCATTGATCTTCAGAGGTGCCGATGACGACTGCATTTACAGCATTCAATACCCAAATAGAGATGCAGATGTTCACAACGAGACGTGTAGTTATCACCGCCCGTGACATTAACGGATACGCTAGCTGCATAAATCTCAACATGGAAAAGAATACCGCGTGCGAAATACTGGCGCAAACCACCAGCCATACTGCTGATGTAACAATGTCGCACAGATATTTAAGTTCCGGAAAAGGTATCAGTGGAAATATAAAGATCGCTCAAAATAGTGCAGCAAGATTACCAAATACATCGCACAATGCTAGACTTGTAATAGCTACAAAGGTAGGGGATTTGTATTTTCCCAAACGTATTACATATATCAATATTATTAGAATGGCTGGAAGTCCAATAATATGTGGAGCACATGGGAGTAGCTTGGTGACGTACCACGATAAAGAACCGTAACTGTTCAAATAATCTTCATATACGTTGTAGGATTGAACATTCCTGTCATTTAACACGCTTGTATTGGGTACTGATGTATGTATCGAAATGATCTCATGCATTGTTTCAGATTTCTTGAAAATTCACACACCAGAACTACCAGGAAAGAGAACAGATTTGTAATTCAATGACTAATGCGTCAAAGTCCATAAAATTAAACTACTCAATCCAGGTATACAGTTAGTATGGTCCAAGGATCAATAGAACTATCCACTTTATCCATCCATAATATGACGCCATAATTAACTACGTGACGTAGAGAATGACATCAGAATCAATGACGTCATGAATGACGTACATAAGTACGTCACGAACGCATAATTGAAGCCGGACTGTGCGTTGTTGTACGAATTGTATAGCTTTATATTTAATGTTGAATATTTGGAAACTAATTTGACTGGGCGCCGTTGCTCCCATAGCCGTCAAATTAGTTTCAAAATATTTAACAGCTCATCAGTATAGGTTTCTGGAAATTGATAGTCAGGGGGCTCAGGGATCGATTGATCCCAACATGGACGTGGTGTGGGTGGAGCTTAGATTGAGGTAGACGGGGCATAGTTAAAAGTGGAAAGGTCGATCACCACGGTGGCCGATGATATGTGTAAAATATCAATCAGAACACCGTTGAAATAAACGGTTAATTAATAATCAGGCTCATTCACTCAGAACTTGAAAATCGTTAAGTTATATCACAGTTAGTCCGGTGCCGCTTTAAAAAATAACGTTTTTTTGTTTTGGAGATATAATAACTTTATGAGCTGTACTGGTACATTGCACAATGTAGGGCCTACGACCAAACCTGCCTGGAGAAACAATGTGTGCTTCTTAAGCCTTTTCTGCCAAAGACTGCCAAAATCGGCCTCTGCTTTGGTCTTGAGGAATGTCTACTTGCATGCCAACAGAAGACTATTTTTTTAAACTGTACCACTGGAATGACTGGCTCGGTTATCGAGCCAGTCATTCCAGTGATAAATTTTCAAAAATTTGTCTTTTCTTGGCCTACAAGTGGGCATTCAATAAGAAAATATTTAGATTTACATGACCAAATTTAGCCATTAAAAGGGTTAAACAGAGCCCAGCTCGTAATAGAAATCAAGTGTTCTACAAAATCTACATTGACGGGGAATCGAACCCGCAACTGGCGACAGCGTCTAGCACCATAGTCCGCAAATGCTTCCACCAGGCGGCGCTGCAAGAATAAAGGTTTCTAAATAAGATTTATTCTTACGGCGCTGGTCTGGTGGAAGCATTTGTGGGTTATGATGCTAGGCGCTGTCGCCAGTTGCGGGTTCGATTCCCCATCAATGCTAATATACCGTAATATCACGAATACTTGTATAACTAAGTATAATGGCTGTAAAATTCGTAGTCTGCGTGATGTTTGCACATGCGAGGTACAGCAACCACAGAATTCCACTGTGTGTCAGAAACCCACAATGGTGAAGATTTATTCTTACGGCGCTGGTCTGGCGGAAGCATTTCATCTGCATTTGTGTGCTATGATGCTAGGTTATGTCGCCAGTTGTGGGTTCGATTCCCCGCCAATGCAAATATACCGAAATACCACGAATACTTCTATAAATAGACACTTTACCTGAGCACCAGAACACGTTGAATCATTGCAACACAAACTCTGTTGTTCACCTAATCTAACGAACAGTTAATTCTGACACGAGAATGATGTATTGCGTACAGGCATGTTTAATTTCTACGCGTATGTACTATTTTTCTACAAAAGACTATACGTAATAATATTGTTGTAGGAAAGAAGATACGATTTTTCATATTGTTACAAATATAGTAATCACTTTTCTTTTCCTGACAACTGTCTATTTTATTTACTACTATCAGGTCCAGTGCGGTTCTATGTTTTCCATGTATTAGCAGACTATCGAAATTAATCTGTACACAAATGATACACAAAGCGCATCCATTAAACCGAGAGATGTTGAGTTCTACTTCGCTTTTCACTAAATACTGGTACTGAACATATCCATGTATTCAGCTAGATATATATCCCAGTGAACTCACACGCACGCACGCACGCACGCACGCACGCACGCACGCACGCACGCACGCACGCACGCACGCACGCACGCGCACACACACGCGCACACACACAACACACGCACGCACGCACGCACGCACGCACGCACGCACGCACGCACGCGCGCGCACACGCATCCCCGCCCCACCCCGCCCATCCATACCAACTCGTACGATCGTGATACACATGTTTAGCCATGTCAAGCCCTTTGAGTTTTAACCATAAAAGATGATGCCACCATCCACACGTAAACAAAATAATACATTTGAAGGCCTCCTTTGAATAGCCCTGGCCAAATGTGCCTCTGACACAAATTACTTATTCCATACACACTAGCTGTTGAATAGTTTGTTACTAATTTTACGTAATTGTGTTGCTGCCTCATCTGTCTATTCATCCAGCATATGCCCATCGTATTCTTTAAGCGAGTCCTTAAGAACTGCTGGACAGGAAGGATCCATAGGGTCAGATCCATGGTTGGTTCCGGAAAGCAGCTTGATAGATTTTGTTGGTGGCCATCTTGGATTTTGCACTATTTAAAAAATTACATTTAAAGACCTGTGAAACTGCTTGACATGAAACTCAAGAAACTTCATGGTCTTCATCTAAGACAAGAGTTGAACAAACCTTGTTCATATGCTTAACAGGATTTGTAGCTTTGTCTTGGATAACCTAGTTTTCACAAACACCACCTTTCCTCTGAATCCCGCTGATTGCAAATATAATTAGGAACTAAGGTCCAATTAAATATTTTCAAGGCAAACTATGCAGGTCCACCATGCATACACATGCACGAATGCACGCACACTCAACGTGTGCATCTGACACAAACCACCCGCCCGCCAGCTCGCTCACATTGTGAATTGTGAATTGGTGCAATTGGCCAAAAGTTCTTCGATTAATACATTTATACGTAATCATAAGAAACTCAGAATGCAGGAAATTGAGTCATGAGCCTGCACCTTTCAATGTTTTTCCTCATGGTGGTTAGGTGGGTGGGTATTCCCGAACACCCTTCTATGAGAGGCGGTGGGGGGGGGGGGGGTAGGGGTTACACCCATTTCATATCTTCATCCAGACAATGCCATCCAGTGTGCCCTTTTGTGGAACCTGTCCCCGCCCCGCAAATTTGCTTCCGGCGCCCCGGTGAACATACTTGAGAAAAAGTTGCTAAGAATATTAGATTTTTTTTCTTTATCGTCTGTAGTCATAGTTCCATTGGCTGTGTTGTGTAGCTTGCTAATTGATTCACGTAGGACCGTTTTACTCTTGACATAGTTCCAAAAAGCTTTGGGGTTTCCCGCGCATTCGCTTGCTGCATTACGTTGAAATGTCTGTTTTGCGGTTCTGATGCTCGCTGTCGCTTTGTTTCTAACAATTTTGTAACGCTCGTAATCTGTGGGTTTCTTTGTTTCGTTATATCTTTTGTATGCACGATTTTTACATGCCTTCTGTAATGGCAAATCCATCTCACGTAATAAGCATTCTTTGACCTTTCTATTTAGCATCACCAAACACAATTACATCACGGTGTAGCTGACATATCGAAGTTTGTAAAGTGTACCGATTCTATATATCTTTGATGAATGAATATACAATTTAGTAAACCGTCTGTTGAATATGGTGATACCAATTTGACTGGAAGATGTTGCCGCCATAGGCAGGAAATGGGCCCCAGTCAAGTCAGCTTTAAAATTTAAATTTTAAAACAGTTTACCTCTATATTACATTGAAATTGGGATATATATATATATATATATATATATATATATATATATATATATATATATAATATATATATATATATATATATATATATATATATATATATATATATATATATATATATATAAAAGTAAATAATAATAATAATAATAATAATAATAATAATAATAATAATAATAATAATAATAATAATAATTGTTATTTATTGAGGGTAGCACTTCAAGTACACGGCCTGATCTAGCAGAGGCCCTCATTAACATATATACACAAAAATTATATATATATAATATGTACAAATTTATACATCTATGTACAGACAAGGAACTTAGGGAATCTATTTCTTATAATCATATAATATTCTGAATGTATTAAGAATAATTTGAACAAAAGCTACTGATGCTTTCAACAGCAGCAAACTTTCAATAAAATTAACATTGATATATTCAGCATTGTAAAGTAAATTCCTTTCTTTTCTGCTGAAATGCTTTGGAAACAATGCAAAAAATAGAAATAACGAAATTTCTATGTGCTAAAATGGATGCTGTTTAAAGTATATAAACCGATTCCATCGCAAGTATAACGTTGGCGGAGCTAGGCTAGAAATGGACGGAGCATAGCTCGGAATCGACCTTTCCATGTTTAGTTACTCCCCGCCCATCTCTAGCTAAGCTCCACCCACATCCCGCTCGTGTTGGGATCGATTGATATCTGAACTCTCTGACTATCAAGCTCCAGACAACTATACAGGCACGCTATTAAATATTTTGAAACTAATTTGACTGGATGCTGTTGCTGCCTATATGGCAGAATCGGTCTCCTGTCAAATTAGTTTCAAACTATTCAACAGCATGTTTATTAAATAGTAGAGACATACAATTCGTACAACGTATCGGACTATTAAGAGTTAACGACGGGCCAAATAGAATCATTCATGACGTCATAATTATGACGTGATCCTACATGTCACGTAGTTTATTATGACGTTATCTAATGGATAAATTGGAAAGGTCCATTGCCAGGAGATGCCATGGTTAGAAATGGACACCTCTATGGATTCATATATTATAATGCCGTTAAGTTAAAATTGTGTATATAAACACTCCGAAACAGTTACCCTTTTGGACCCCGATGCACCTGAATCTTAAAGTCAGTGTAACTATAAGCGTACTATGGGCAGCGGAACCGGGAGACAGGGGTCACAGGGATGTGCCCCATCCCATTATATGGTGTATGAGTGTGTGCGTGCGTGCGTGTGTGTGGTACCACGCTGGCCTACTTTTGAAGCATGACATGCCTTTAGATCATAATACATCCATACACCCAGAGGGTTACTGTATACAAAAACTCTTCAAACTACAGCCCGGACAATAAGAAAAGTAGGTCACACTGACCTACTTTTGATATGAGCTACTTTTGATACATGACACACCTTTAGGCCATGATGCATCCATGCACCGAGTTTGGTGACTATATGTGGAAAACCTGTGGAAATTGCACGGTCCGGACAAAATCTCGGGCACGAATGGAGACACAGACAGGCGCGCACACATGCACGCATGCACGCACGCACGGACAAAGCGATTATTATATACTTCCAACCACCACCCCACCCCACCCCCACCACGAAAGCGGGGGTATAATGACATACTCATGCGAGGGGTACACCTATCCAAGACTCTCCCCTAACTTCGACGACTACCCCATCCCCGCCCCACCCCAATCATTCCGCCGCCATTATAAGCTACATGTAAGCCGTTGAATATGTTGAATTATGCTGCTATAAGCTGGAACAGCTCCCAGTAACATTAATTACAAATTACAAAATATTAAAGGTGTTTATCCACAGTAGAATGCTCAGAAATAAAGTTGTCAGAAGTGTCTACTTTTAGAGGCTTCAATTGTAGGCCTAAATGAAATGAAACGAAATAAATCTTGCCCTGTAGGTGGGGCTTAGAATACACCTTCCGTATCCTCTGCGTGTCGTAAGAGGCGACTAAAGGAGGTACGGGTGAGGTAACCCTGACAGAAACCTCGAGTGCTGAAGACAGAGGTTCCAGGCCGCACGGCGCACTCTAATAAACCATGGATCCACGCACTTAACGCATATGATCATGTCGATAGTCACTTACAGGACTGGCGGTATGATCAGCGAACGAAAAGAAGAAGAAGAAGAAGAAAGAATCTTAACATATGATGATTTCATAATGAATAAATTAATATAATTCTTTAAGTTGTGAAATTGAATTAGAGACACGAGTCCCTAATTCAACTTTAAACAAAATATTTATTCAATTGTAAATGCGTTTTGAAATTCGTCCATGCGTGTTCTAGGGGTTAATGCGCGCATATTGCACAACTGCCGTACAATGTACAGATATATAAGGCCGTGTTCTCGCTAGAGACTTACTCCGGAATAACGCCATACTGAAGTATGACGTTGTTTACTGATTAACTCTGTCGTAAGAACACGGCCTTATATCTTATTTAGGATTCTATTCCTGTGTTCTCGCTAGAGTGTTAATCCTGAATAACGCCATACTGACTATTCAGGATTAAGTCTCTAGTGAGAACACGGCCTTAGGTAACTTATTATTATTTTACATTTATATAGAATGTGCGGTAACATTTCCTACAAAATTAAAACGTATTTCTGACATATGTAGAGAATCTGCTACATCTGTCACCTACATATTCTAATCGTTGACTTCTAATCACTAGATTCAGCTAAGCATATTTTCAGATTCATGTCTGTATTGTAGATACTTTCGCTTTTTGCAACTTGCAAGACTTCATTAAAATTAGTTTATCCATTGTGTCATTTACAAGGAAATTCGCTTGTTTCTGCACGTATATTTATTAGACACTTTCTTGATTGATACCTCTTTTCAAGAAAATATACAATATGAAAACAATTGTGGTTTGTACTACATTCATCCATCTTTATTAACCCCACTGGTGTCAACTTAGCCCTTTAATGGTCAAGTCGGTAAAAAAAACCGACCTCTGATCTTGAGAAATGTCCATTTGCAGGCTAAGAGAAGAATATTCTTGAAAAATTACCACTAAAATGAGTGGCTCGGTAACAGAGCCAGTCATTCCATTGGTAAATTTATATAAAAAATACTCTTCTTGGTCTGCAATTGGACACTGGTCAAGCAGAAAATTTTAATTTTCTTGACCATTACACTTTTGATGAATGTCCATTTTGAGGACAACAGAAATCAAATATTTTTTTAAATTTTCGTTATAAATTTACAAAAATACTCCTTTTGGCTGCAAAGATAAAAATTTCCTTGAAAGGTATTGGCAATTAAATGGTTAATTGAAATAAATAGTATTTTGATCGCTTTAATGCGCTGTTAGCACAAGACGGGTTAACACGATTCCGAGTCATTATTTATTCAAATCACGATAACACATTGGCAAAATATTTGAAATACAACTAGCTTTCATGAAATTATGCACTGATCCCCAACTGTAATGCCAATAAGTAGTTAGGTAGAAAGTAAAAAAGTAATACTTGTAGTAGAAAACTTCAAATTGTTACGCTTAGATAGTTAGTAGAACTAATTGTCGGATTTCAATGCAGCAGCAAGATAGCATGTGAAACACACTGAGGATATACCATCTCCTTGCAGGGAGCCGATTGATGTCTCAAACACTGCAGCATTCACTGACTGCGTCCACATTTAAAGCCACTGAAACAATCCGGTGAAGTCATAGATCTTGTCTCAGATGCGGCATAGAGTAATATTGGATAGGATTTTCTGTATGCTGTTGAGGCCCAGAATGGGCCGCAACCGAGCATACAGAAGAATTAATCTAACTGCTAAACAATGGAATAGAAGTCTTTGTGCATTTAATCACATAGTCTGGCTTGCGAAAATCTAACATCACGAACATGCCTGTGGTCTGACATGGATCACTGGAAAATCATCGTCATAAACATGTCTATGGTCTGCTACGGATCACCATATTAATCACGGATTCCTGCTGAACCTTGTAATCAGACAGTGTGCGCTGCGCTTCCATTACCTTACCAAGGAAGAAAAATGCCTGCAGATTGGGCTGAATTCCTTCTTGGGCCTGGATCTTAGATTTTAAACTCCCGACAGTATCTAACGGCTCGACTTCGAACGTCCACGTCTTTCCAATTGTGTTTACCTTCACAAATATCTGCATTCTGAGATTGAAACAAGAAAAGAATTTTTATAAACCTCAAACAGCACGCACGCACGCACGCACGCACGCACGCACGCACGCACGCACGCACGCACGCACGCACGCACCAACCCTTTACCAACACACACACGCACGCACGCACGCACGCACGCACGCACGCACGCACGCACGCACGCACGAACGCACGAACGCACGCGCACACACACACACGCACGCACGCACGAACGAACGCACACGCTGGCAGTCTATATGTTCCGAAGATCCATTGGTCCGAAGGGTCCTTTGTTGGAAGGTGCATTGATTCAAAATTCCTTTATTTGAGAATATATTATGTGTCAGTGTAAATTGCCACATCATAATAAGTATCACTCGGATAGCCAAACACAGGACCGTATTTAAGGGGGGCAAGCGGGGCAAAAGCCCCGGGGCCCCCACAAGCAAGGGGCCCCCACAATTTAAAAATGAAAAAAAAAATAATGCACTTTTTTGGAAATTATAGGACATTTAAAGCAAACTTTATTAGTTTAGAACTCTTAATCATGCATTGTAATTCTATTCTTATATTTGTGGGAGCCCCAATTCTTGTTTGGTGTTCGGCAACAATGTTACTTACGAAAATTTGCAAAATTAAATAATTTTACAACGAAAGAAAGCGCCATAATTCACCCTAAAACTAGACTCTCTGGCCGTCTCAGAGCACCTAGATGTAAACAAATTTCTGGGGTAGGACACCCAGACACCCCTCATTCTTTGCACCAGGCCCCCCACATATCTAAATACTCAGACAGAGCGCCTACAAACCGGGCCGTAGCGAACGATATGTATGTCAGGTAAGACACTTGCCATACACATAATTTGCTCCACAGATGATTCGTCAAGTCATGAAAATACAACTTTTATTTATTTGTTAGCCATTTAGCCCATCAGACCAAATACAGCAAGTATTTTTTACGATATAAAAATTAATCTGTTGAATATTTTGAAAGATATTTGCCTGGAAGCCGTTGTTGCCCCAGGCAGCCACGGTTTCCAGTCAAATTGCTTTCAAAATATTCAACAGAGTATTTTTATGTCGTACAACAGATTTCAGGTATGCCTGCATTGAAATTCAGAAACTGGGTTTGCAGAGTTTAATTGTTAAACGGTGCCGTGGTTGATGTTGAGAGTGGAGGTCAAGTTGGCCTAATTCTTATGATATAAGAAATATTCTGTTGAATATTTTAACAGAAACAACATAATGATGCAGTTAATCAGCAAGAATGCATGAAATGGCTCTCTCCATACCGATCTGAAAGAGGCAGGACCGGCTAAGAGCCACGAAGAACCTGCAAGAGCTAAGTATCTGAAACAGTGACAAACGAAGACGAAGAACTGATTGCAGAATTTTGCAGGATATTGTCAAACGATTGCAGCCGCAGAAGACGGTACATTATCAGCACCATGTACAATCTGAAAAATGTTATGCCCTGATGATATTAGCTAAAACATTTTAAATATATTATTAGAAATTCCCAGTATCGGCAATTCGTGTTTCTTTAATAGCTAGCTTTAACTCCAAAATGGCCGAACAAGGGCGGATTACGAGCATTACGAGCTTGCGAGGCCCGGTTCCATTCCCCCGCAAAAATAGAAAACCGAATAAGAACGCTATTCAAGGCTGCTACTCCCACCCCAACCCACCCACTCCCGGAAAAGATTGAAATAGGGACGCTCGCTGACGACTTCTGCATATCTGGAGGTAAATATGGAACTATAATTACTCAGTTTTAACCATTTTCTCCATGGAATTGCTATCAACGACATTTTCTGAAAATGTGATGGTGTAGTATTGCTCAATCGCTAATTTAACCCTTTAACACTCATATCAACCAAAAACGGCTTCTGCAGTGGTCTTAAGAAATGTCCATTTGCAGACCAAGAGATTATTTTTGAAAATATACAACTGGAATGACTGGCTCGATAACTAAGCCAGTCGTTCCAGTGGTCAATTTTCAAAAATAGTCTTCTCTTGGTCAGCAAACGGACATTTTCTATGAGAAAATTGAAATTTTCTTGAACAAATTCGAGGGTTATAGGGTTTAAGCCGCTGTACACAAATGTTATACGTTCTCAGCGGAGAACTCTTCCTTTTTACGCACGTTTATTGAGATAGCAATGGTTCATTTTGCGTCGTTCCATGCCATCATATCTATGTGGACATTCAGAACAGTGGACCCTCGGACTATAGAATAGCCACTCATACTAGCTTTGAAACGGCCTGCATCTTTCGAAAGAACTCTAACATTCTAGAGTTGTTGGCGTGCTAATAGATAATACGGTCAGTCACTTAGTATCTGACGTCATAATCAAATACATCACAATTTAGCTAATGTCACAATAAAAATGACGTAGCTGACCTCAAAATCTAAATGACGTAGCTCCGTCAAGAAAATCCACAAGTCTGTGACGAAGTGTACAAATTGTATGTTTTTGGTGAATTTACAAATTAATAAACATTATGTTGAATATTTTGAAATCAAATTGACAGTGAGCTGATTCTGCAACATGCAGCAACTGTCCCCAGTCAGATTAGTTTCAAAACATTCAACAGCATATATATATATATATATATATATATATATATATATATATATATATATATATATATATATATATATATATATATATATATTTATATATATATATATATATATATATATATATATATATATATATATATATATATATATATATATATATATATATATATATATATATATGGCAATCAATCATGTCTCATCATAATCAACTACGTGACGTATAGAATGACTGTCAATGACATCACAATCAATGACGCCATTAAGACGTCATGAATGACGTAGATAAGCGCGTCACGAACGCATCGTTGAAGACGGACTACGCGTTGGCGTACGAATTGTATGTCTTTACTATTTAATAAATATTCCTGTAGAATATTTTGAAACTAATTTGACTGGGCGATGCTGCTGCCTTAGGCAGCAACAGCACCCAGTCAAATTAGTTACAAAATTTTAACACCTTAACTGTATAGCTGTCAGGAAATTGATAGTCAGAGCATTCGGCGATCGATCAATCCCAACACAGCGAAGTGTGGGTGGAGCTTAGCTAGTGATGGGCGGGGCATAGCTAAAACTGGAAAGGTCCATTATCTTAAAATCAAAATAAAGGGATTCAGGTTTCAGAGTTGCAGCCCCACCATTTTTATGAGTGTGAGGGCAGAAGACCTTCATTAAAATGGTATCTGATCTGTAAAAAAAATATAGGCGCTTCTTTATTCATCAGAATGCAGGAGACGGCTTCTTAGAGCAACCAAATTTCAAAATTTTCTTTGAGATCCCGGCTCCACATATTACTTAAAGTAACTCTTTAAAATTGTGTAACCTTTCGGAAATTAACCCTAACCTGACTTAAGTGGGTCTCTTATCCATCTGCAACTCCATCCTGATCCTCATTACCACGATCATTTGGTAGTCAAATATAAAAAAATCCACAAAGTGAAAGCGGAATCTAAGCGCTTCTTTATTACTCAGAATGCAGGAAATGGCTTCTCAGGGCATATAATTTTCAATTCTTTCTGGAGGAGAACCCCCCAGACCCTCCGCTCTAGGGTCAGTCCCTCACTATTAAAGACCTTTCGCCGCCCCTGAGATAGAAATGGACTCCTCTAAATGCCTCAAAACTATACAGATTTTTGTCAATACAGTAACCCACGCATGCAATGAAATCAGTTATGATGCAAACTTTCTTACCTGTATTGCGTATATGATTAGTTTAGGCTAGTAGTAAATGTAACGTAATTCTGCGCTGCCGCTCGGTCGCATATGATCATAACAAGTGCGGTAGCTAAAAGATCGATGAGTTATCTATCTTTTATTGACGTTGAGCAATGGCGAGATTTGTTGAACTCGTTTCATCCTTCAGTAACAGAAATAATTATTGAAAACGTAATAAATAAGAGAACACGTGAATACTTTCACAATAGTTTGACTGATTGTTAAGGCAGCGACCAATTTCAGTCAAATTTTTTTCGAAACAATCAGAAAAGCGTTATAGCGGGGCTAATATTATGCATTAAAATATCACATTCGATACCATAGTACATTGTTGTTGTTGTTGTTGTTGTACTGGTGGAGAGATGTGATCTAACCTTTCATCGGCGCGTGAATCAATCAGCAGCCGACGACATGGCCTGACGTGTCCACCGTATGATCCCGGTTACCGAGTCTTATCGTACCGGCGCCCAGTACGTTAGAGCGAGTACATCATGGAGGATAAATATAGACAGGAGATCTCACCCCACACCATTCACGCGTGAAACGCATACTGGCGCAGCGCCATCTGCTGAGTGGCAAGTAAACACAAGGAGGATAAATACGCGCGCCTGATAACTGTATATAAATACGTAGAAATATTCTATGTACAAATGCGATAATTAATTAATATTTATAGCAAAACCCGATGCATGCTTAGGTTCAACACATGTATATAACATACCGACTATAATTTACTTACAGTTATTATTCTTTCTGCATTTAAAACACATTTTTGAAACTTATATAAATCTACACTGCCAACGAGTTGCAGGCAGCGGATGCGCTATTTAGGCCTACTGCCCATGCTTTATTAGTGTGTATAATTAACCCTTTCATCTCAATTACAAGGCTACCATACAGGAAACCTGTTATATAGTTTGAAAATAATATGACTGACAGCTGTTGCTATGTTCGGCAGCGACGTCGTCCAGTCACATTATTTTCAAAATATTCAGCAGTATTTATGCTTTACTTCAATAAGGATTTATTTTATCAGGGATTTGTCGGTGACCGGGTTAATATGTAGGCTATTTTAACAATACTGTCGCTGGTCTGCTTTTGGAGTCAGAAGATGGCACTTCTTAGTACTAGTCGTCGTTATGGAAAATAGACACAAAGGCTATTTAAATAGGCCCTACTATAGTAAATGATCTGTTTTATGTGCCAATTTGACTTGCTTAACGGCACCTAAGTACTGCCTCTGTTATAAAGAGACTTAACTTAATTATATTTAAGATTGAAAACGTGCATATGAAATAGAATAAAATTAAAATCAGACATCTTTGGCCCACCCACATGAGAGGATTTTCACCGGTCACCACCCCTCAAAAACACTTAAATACTAAATTATCATGGCAACATTGATATGCACATGCGCGCGCACACGCACCACCGCCACCGCCACCACCACCACGAACAACAACAACTTGAAAACAAATATATAGTGCCTAGATTATCTTCTTTCATGCATGTGAATGCAGCAGCCTCTCCTCGCGTGTTCATTCGTCCATCTCTTCATCAACCATGGCCATGGGCGTCCGCAGAAGATTTTCCAGACGGTGGGGGCCGTGGCGGAACAAACATATGGGTAGGTCTGCGAGTGGTGACCACTTCCCAAAACGGTGTGGGTGGGGTGGTGAGGGTGGGCAGGGTGTTCTCGCCCGGGAAAATGTTAAATATAGACACGCCCTGAGGCCATCTCCTACATTCTTGGAGGTAAATATCCAACAAATATGGATCATAGATTGGCTTTGAAATTGGTTCTGCATTCAAGTGAGTGCAAAAAATGTGTTTTGTATCCAGATCCAGGCGGTGTGCGCAAGTACACCCCCTTGTACCCCAACCCACGCGGACGCCCATGGCCATGGCGCTAGCTTACCCACCCACCCACCCACCAGTCAATGGACCTTTCCATTTTTAACTATGCCCCGCCCATCACTAGCTAAGCTCCACCCATACATCGCCGTGTTTGGATTGATCGATCCCCAAATTCCCTAGCTATCAATTTCCTGAAAACTATACAGGGAAGTTGTTGAAAATTTTGTAACTAATTTGACTGGGTGCTGTTGCTGCCTATGGCAGCAACAGTGCCCAGTCAAATTAGTTTCAAAATATACAACAAAATATTTATTAAATAGTAAAAACAAACAATTTGTACAACAACGCATAGACCGTCTTCAAATATGCGTTCGTGACGTACTTATCGTCATTCACTAGCTAAGCTCCACTCATACCTCGCCGTGTTTGGATTGATCGATCCCAAATGACCTAGCTATCAATTTCCTGAAAACTATACAGGGAAGCTGTTGAATATTTTGTAACTAATTTGACTGGGTGCTGTTGCTGCCTATGGCAGCAACAGCGCCCAGTCAAATTAGTTTCAAAATATTCAACAGAATATTTATTAAATAGTAAAAGCAAACAGTTTGTACAACAACGCATAGACCATCTTCAAATATGCGTTCGTGACGTACTTATCGACGGCATTCATGACGTCATCCATTATGATGTCATTCTGCACACCGCGTAGATGATTATGACGTCATATGATGGGTACATACTCTGGAAAGGTGAATTACCCTTATTTAGCGAGTAGTGGTTGCTGCTACTGCTACTGCTACTGCTGCTGCTACTGCTGCTGCTGCTACTGCTACTGCTACTGCTGCTGCTACTGCTACTGCTGCTGCTACTGCTGCTGCTGCTACTGCTACTGCTACTGCTACTGCTACTGCTACTGCTGCTGCTACTACTGCTACTGCTACTGCTGCTGCTACTGCTACTGCTCCTGCTACTGCTACTGCTACTGCTACTGCTACTGCTACTGCTACTACTGCTACTGCTGCTGCTACTACTGCTACTACTGCCACTACTGCTACTGCTACTGCTGCTGCTACTGCTACTGCTGCTGCTGCTACTGCTACTGCTACTGCTACTGCTACTGCTACTGCTACTGCTACTGCTGCTGCTACTGCTGCTGCTGCTGCTATCTGTTTGTTAACCCGTTAACCCACGAATTTGTTCAAGAAAATTAAAATTTTCTCATAGAAAATGCCTATTTGCAGACCAAGAGATGACACCTTTTGTAAATTTACCCCTGGAATGACTGCATGGCTCGGTTATCGAGCCAGTCATTTCAGTGATAAATTGTCAAAAATAGTCTTCTCTTGGTCTGCAAATGGACATTTATCAAGACCACTGCTGACGCCGTTGTGGCTGATATGAGTGTTACTTTTAACGGGCGGTAGGGCGGTCGGTAAGAATATTTGACATTTCTTACAAAGTATATATCTTTGGATTGGATACTCATAATGTGAGTAAACTTGGGACCTGGTTATCTACACCTACTGGAAGCAGCGGTCAAAGAATAAAGTTTCGAGGTCAAAGGTCATGGTCAAAACAGCAATAGTCGCGAGTATAGCGTGCCACACTTGTTTTATTCTGCCAAGAAACGTGAATCAGTTAAGAAGTGTGGAAACATACTTTGCCGGTAGGGTGTGTGATTAGCCTAATGGTGGGACCAAAACCTGAGAGAGCTATTACACCCACCCACCCCGCCGCTCCTACACATAATTATGCAGTTACACATCTTTTTTAAACATGTTTTATTGTACTGATAATCCAACGGGATTGGGAAGTTCTATCAACTTAGCTAGGCCCTCTCCCGACAACATCATTAAGACGGCAAAATGCGTAAAATAGTTAAATACAAACGTATATACAGTAAAGAAATTATAATAAATATGAAAGTAGAAAGCAAAGTAGAAAGTAGAGAGAGAGAGAGAGAGAGAGAGAGAGAGAGAGAGAGAGAGAGAGAGAGAGAGAGAGAGAGAGAGAGAGAGAGAGAGATATGTTAGGAGAGATATTTAATTTCACTTAACAGTTAGTACGTATATGTTAAAAGCGTTTGGTTTGTTTTATATAATTCTGTACATTTTTTAGCAAAACATCGTTCATTTGTGGAGATAAATCTGGATTTCCATTCAGAATGAAGACTAGCAGCATATTGGGCATAAATCCTACTATGGCCCTAAATAAATCTCTTCTCTCACTTTCCCATCTTCGACATTCTAAGAAATAATGAAAAGATGTTCCTGGCGTTTGACATTCTGGGCAGTTTCTTTCTTCGAGTAAATGGTGTCGAAATAAATCATTATTCAGTTGGCTACAATTGTTTCTGAGCCTTCTACCTGAGTATATGTAAATTTGTTCTGAAACATTTCTGTCAGATTTTGTAAGATTGCTTTTGAAAATCGAAACAGACGGCGCTGACTTTATTGCTGTTTCTAGATTGTTCCACAATTGGATGGTACTAGGTAGAAAAGATTTTTTAAACATTTCAAGGCGACGCCTTGGTGGCATAAAATTCTCTAAATTTCGAAGATTATATCTTGAAGCATTACCCACCCGTTCAGGAATCAAATCACGTATATAGATAGTCAGGGCGCTCGTTGTGGATAATTTTATAGAACAAAATATTTTTTTTGGGCTTTCGGCGCTATTATGCCCGTTTCACTATAAAGATTTGCCAAAGGTGTGTATTTTGGCAGACCAGTTATAATCCGCATGGCTTCATTATGAGCTCCAGTTTATCAGCATCCTGGTCCGAACATCCGTCCCAAACTTCACACCCATATTCAAGTACGGGGGGGAGGTAAGAAACATAAATTTTGAATAATGTTTTTCTACTTAAAATGTATTTCATCAGCCGCATGGTGGCCACTAATTTGGCAGTCTTTTTGGATACTTGGTCTATATGAGTTGTCCACTTTAAATCGTTCGAAATTGTTACGCCAATATACTTACTAGACTGCACTGATGATATTTGTATGTTATTTAGAAAAATATTCGGAAATGAAGTTGAGTTTATTCGAAACAGTTAGATTTACAGTTGTTGTGGCATTAAACTTGACTAACCATTGTTTCGACCAATCAGAAATTTGGTTTAAATCTTTATTTCAATTGAGGTGGCACTAGTACAGCATAACGCTGTGTCATCAGCATAAGAACGTAAGACACTATCGATGTTATGTGAAATGTCATTTATATAATTTAGGAATAAGAGTGGACCGAGCACTGAACCTTGTGGAACTCCAGCTTCTATTTGTTACACATATGTCGCCATAATCTTAAACATTAGAATATCTATTGCCATGTCCGAAATCATAAGACTGCAATGGTGTGCGTGCGTGCATGCGCGCGTGCGTCGTGCCTGTGTGGGCAGTGCGTGCGGTGGTGAGTGTGTGCGCGTGCGTGCGTGCGTGCATGTGTGTTCGTGCGTGTGTGTGTGTGTGTGTGTGTGTGTGTGTGTGTGTGTGTGTGTGTGTGTGTGTGTGTGTGTGTGTGTTTCTGTGTAAACTACACGATGAGACAGAGTTTAATATAATTAACTCTTTGCCACTGAAAACCCTATAAGTCTTGAAGTATAGAGAAATGGTCAATAATTTGACTGGACACGATTTCTGCATAAGACACTAAAGAGCAATAGCTGCCAGTCAGATTATTTCGTAAATGACCAGCAATATTTGGTAGCCTACGTTGTGAAGAATGTCCTGTCTAATCCTCTATGGCCGATAAGTTTGGAAGGGTTACACGATCATGTGTTTTATTTACTATATTCCCGTAAAAAAATTTATTAACTCCTAACCATAAAATTAAGATATTGTCTTGTGGATCAGATAGGGATTTATTTCGCTCACTCAGTACTGCCACATCAATTCATTCGTTAGATAAACAAGCCATTAAAGGTTGGGCGGGTGGGAGTGTGGCTTACAGAATACAACTTTGAGACAATTTTAATTATGCACACAGCTGAGCGGAACATTAACCGCTTGTGTCCGCTCTCAGCTGGCTACATTTGCTCTACCCGTATAGCAAGCAGAGGCTGCAACGCTCTGACCAATCACGTGTCTTACAGATAGGACCATCTGTAAGACACACACCCACCCCACAATGGACCGGAGTTAATATCGTTTATTTACTATATTCCGGTAAATAAATTTATTAACTCCTAACCATAGAATTAAGATATTGTCTTGACTACAAAGTACTACAGTTGAGATTAAGGTCTAAATATGCTGAGACTATATACAGGTGCGATTATATGTTTAAATGTTGTGTAACTGTTAATAAATTGTCTTGTGCCGCGCTTGAATAATGCATCACCATGGAATCAGATTTCCACCTGCCGTGTCGCTTAATAAGATGACTGTCTACCTTATTGTTTTCAGCTGCTGTGGTACCACCATGGCGAAGCGAATGTAGTATTAATCCGTGATTCACCTGACCTACAGCAGCCAGCACACGAAGAAACTCGTCGCGAAATAAGGAATGATTCATTGCTTTATTTTCTGCGCATAAAGTGTTCATGGTCACTATATTTCTAAAAATGTACTCGTCAGATTTAATATTAATTTTTTGAAACAGTTACTGGGTAGAATTTTGAATTTTAGCACTGCGATGACAATTTTAGCACTGCGATGATCCCCGGTGGTATTGATCAGTTTTTGACTTACTTATGTTTATACAGACACTATTTTCAGTAAACGTCACGTGACGCTTTTTGAGACACAGAATTTCGGCTGGTCTGATAAATCCAGCATAGCCTATCAGCATCATTGTACATATGCGTTTGTCTCATGCAGAAAAGATAACGCAGTTTTTAAAATCGACGCGGGTAGAGGAATCTTTTTAGTCGTCGGCTTTCCGACATTTCGTCTGGCACCGTCTATGACTGTTGCAATAAATTTGTTGTCACAGGGATTGGGGGAAACGTTGTTTCTGTCGAAATAAGCTTTGATACCGTAAAAAGCCGAATTTACTGAAAATATGCTGTTGTGGATTGAAGCTGCCATGAACAATGCTATTGTCTTTGAATCCTCGACGTGGAGGTGATGGTTTCCAGCCTATTGCTTACATCGTACCATGCTGACGAGTATGCCTTAGATGTACTCGGCGCATGGGAATATGTGACGAAACTTTGCAGCCGTTCTATAACACCACCTGGAAATTGCGCAGATGCTGCCTTTCGAAGTAACTGTTGGGGATATTATAAATCATAGTGTAGATAGCAGCGACTGCGGCATCGACACCAGCGCATGTACATTGTGAGAGGGTGACAATCACAGTAAAACACTCATTATATCTGTGGGGTGGGGGGGGGGCGGGATCTACCGCCTTGATTGTATACCGCCTTTGTAAATAAAGTTAGTTCAGGTCTAGCAGTAGTTTAATAAAGTACTATTCTGTTCTCTGTCTTCTCCCGCCAATTCGTGAACCTGTTTCTTCGTGTGGATGCTTACTCCCACATTTGGTGCTGTGTAACCAGAATTTTACATACTTGGATACATACTTGGATACATATTTGGATACATATCTAGATTCATATATAGTTATGGCGGAGAAGACGAAGTTAAACAAAACCAGAGGTATCTATCGGGGACAAGTAACAAAACTGCAGAACAGAATTAGGGATCTCTTAGACATTGCTGAACTCGACGAAAACGTTCACGACACTCTCATCGCTGCTATGGAATCGTATCGGGACAAACTCACAACAATCACTGATTTGGACAAACAACTCTTGGACTTACACATAGAAGACGAACTGGACAACTTTCTTATAGAATCGGACGAGTACGCAACTCAAGCTAAGGAATAACTTGTTAAGTACGAGAGACAAGTAAGTCATAGATTTTCTTGTGTCGGTGTTAATGCTGAAGTAACATCATAACGCAAGACCCATCTAACAATTCAATTCGCAAATGGAATATTAACATACCAAAATTAGCGATCAAACGGTTTGATGGGGACATTCTTGAATGGCTAGAGTTCTATGACACCTTCAGATCGGCTATGGATATAGACGATAGCTTGTCAAATGTGCAGAAATTTCAATATTTACGTACACAACTGACAGGAGAAGCGGTCAGAGTCATCAATAGCTTGTCTTTGACAGATGGCAACTACACACATGCGATGGATTTATTGCAGCAACGTTATGGACAGTCGCATAAGATAATCAGTGCTTACATGCGTGCGTTATGGGAGTTATGTAAGCCAGAACTTTCGCTGGAATCGCTTAGAGATTTCAACGATCGTTTGGAAACATACATTCGTGGTCTCAGTACACTTGGTAAAACGGAGAATTCGTACGGTGACTTATTAGTACCTGTTGTGTTGGATAAATTACCACCGGCCATTCGCAAACAAATGGCCAGAGACCACGGAAATAACGAATGGGATATTAAGGATTTATGCGTTTCCCCCAGAAAGAGATCGACGCCATGCAAGCTGGTGACGTGAGTAGTACATTAGCATACGAACAAACCACGGTTTCCACAGCTGCCTTTCACACAGGCACATCTCAGTACCAGCACGGAACAGAATGACGTGATGGGACCAGGCCAAAATTCTTCTCTAAGCCACGCCTTACGTGTGCTTACTGTAAAGGTGGACATCTATCAGGGGATTGTAACGTGATCTCAGATAAAACAAAGCGTCACGAGGCAGTGGGCAGAGACCACTTGTGCTTTAATTTCCTGGGAAGACACCGCGTCGTGGAGTGTAAATCTAAAAACCGGTGTCGTATATGTCAGGGGAAACACCACACATCATTGTGCACGGACCGTAAACATGATAAGACAATGACGACCACATTAAACACATCTGACAATGCCATAGAAAAACCATTGCCAGGCGAAACTCAAGTCTCAATAGCAAGCCTTAATGGTCCCATGCTATTAAAACGGCGATTGGAAACGTTTCATCCGGCCATAATTCTGTCACACACATTCGCAATGAACACGGACATTACATAGCAAAACTCCCGCGGAAAGATGACCACGCCCCTTGCCAATTAATCGTTAGGTAGCGGAAACGCGCACGCGCGCTATGGTACGGCGACTGTCTCCAGACTTGCGCGAGACATACGATAACATTATTAAGCAAAAACTCTCAAGTGATTACATAGAAATCCTCGAGAACGATGATAAAACGTGCGGTCATTACTTGCCTCATAGAGCCATCAAAAAGGACTCCGCTTCCACTCCGTTACGTATAGTGTACAACTGCTCATGTTCTACAGGTACTTCGCCCAGTCTGAACGATTGTCTACAAACGGGACCGCCCTTACTTAATGACTTGGCAGCCATTCTGTTACGTTTTCGTGTTCATAAAATCGCCATCTCATCAGACATTCAAAAAGCTTTCTTACAGATCGGCTTAGAAAATGATGATCGGAAATACACCAAATTTGTCTGGTTATCTGATTATCGTGATCCTGAGAGTGATTTTGATGTTTATCAGTTCAAAGTTGTGTTGTTTGGCGCAGTTTGTTCTCCATTCATATTGAACGCCACCGTACGTAACCACTTGGAAACCTATCAGTCAGACACCGCCCAGGACCTAGCTAACAATATTTATGTTGACAATATTGTTAGCGGGTGCAACACTGGGTGGGGCGCCATAGTATACTACGATGAAGTCAATGAAATTATGTCAGATGGTGGCTTTCAATTACGCTCTTGGTCAACAAACTGTCCAGAATTACGAGAATATGCTAAGCCAGACAAGTCATTCGATCCGAAACGCGAAGTGAACATACTAGGGATTCAGTGGGATACTAAAACTGATTGCATTTCATATCGAAATAGTGTTGTTATCACAGCTGATGATGACATGGTTACAAAACGCACGGTACTCAAAGCAACTGCGAGCATCTATGACCCTCTTGGATATTTAGCGCCCGTCCACGCAGGAGCCAAAATGTTCATACAAGAACTGTGGAAAGATAGATATGAATGGGACCAACCAATCCCACATAATTTGGTTAATAAATGGCAAGATATTGTGAACGATCTTTCTTCTGTGTCAACGATGGTTATCGAGCGTACATATTTCAAACACGACCTAACACAGGACAACATGTAGGAACTCCATGCATTTGCAGATGCCAGCAAGATGGTATACGAGTGTGTCGTTTACTTACGAGACGTACGTCGAGAAGAAGCTTCAATAACGAGGGCAAAATCATGCGTTGTGCCCATCAAAGAATTAACTATTCCTCAACTCGAATTGTTAGCTACTACCATAGCATCAAACTTACTGGATTACATAGCCAAGTCACTCGCGCCTCTAATCACGATTTCAAAGCGAATTTTGTGTTCGGACACACGCTACCTATCTGTAAGAGAGGTAAATGCTGCAGAACACACCTTGCTTAAACACGTTCAACAAGAACACTACTCTCGAGAAACAGAGGCCCTAGAAGACGAAAAACATGCGAACAGAAACACATTAGTTCGACAATTACGTTTGTTTCGCGATGACAGTGGAATTTTACGCGCAGGTGGCAGACTTCACAATGCATCCATACAGTATGATGCGAAATTTATTATTTTGTTACCCTCGAACAGTGCTTATACAAAGATGGTTATTCGAGACGCGCATCACAGGATTTTACAAGCAGGACCAGAGTCGACAATGACATTCTTACGTCAAACATTCTGGATTACTAAAATGCGTCAGACCGTAAAGTGTATACTCAGAAACTGCGTCCAATGCAAACTTGTAACTGGATTACCATTCAAACCACCCGAGTCTGCACCGCTTCAGTCATTTCGGCTCAAAGAAGCATCACCATTCACAATCAGTGGACTGGACTATACAGGAGCGCTATACGTTAACTCAGATATTACAGGCAGGCGTGAAGGTAAGGCTTATATTTTATTGTTTACTTGTGCCAATACCTGTGCTGTCCATCTTGAGATCGTACCAAATTTAACCACCAGTACTTTTCTCCATGCCTTCAGGTGGTTCACCGCCCGTCTGTCGCTACCGAGTAAACTAATTTCTGATAATGCCTCCACTTTCTTGCCAGCAGGGGAGGAGATCAAGAAATTATTTTGTTCTAGTGAAGTTCAAGAGTACATGGTAAACCATTACGTTGATTGGTTATTCATTACGAAACGAGCGCCATGGCATGGAGGTTTTTGGGAAAGGTTGATCGGCTTAACGAAAACTTGTCTCAAGAAGGTCCTAGGCAGGGCGTTCGTGACCCTAGAAGAACTCACTACTGTGGTTACTGAAATAGAAACGGTGTTAAACAACCGGCCATTAACATATTATTCACCTGACATTGATGACCCTAGCCCGCTAACACCGTCACATCTATTACACGGCCGTGTCCTCACAAATCTACCACACATGGATGTAACAGACGAGCAGATAGACGACCCAACATTTGGCGATTCACAAACTGAACTTGAAAAACATGCTCAACGACTCTCTATGTTACAGACACATTTCATTCACAGGTGGTCTAAAGAATACTTAACGGCGTTACGAGAAAGACACATTTCTTCACGTAAAGGACATTCGTCTAACACTGACAATGTTATAGCTGTAGGAGATATCGTGCTAGTGCAGGATGACAGTAAAACTCGTATTAACTGGAAATTAGCGGTTGTAACGGAACTTATTTACGGAAATGACAATCTCGTTCGATCTGCTAAAATCAAAATGGACAAAGGTGTTGAAAACTGTCCGATAAATAAGCTATTCCCCCTAGAAGTATCAGCTATAGTAACGCCTGGTACTAGCCATGCCATGCCAGACAGTAATCCTTACTACAATTCGATACAACAAGTTTCAAACAAACGCCCATCTAGAGATGCGGCAGTGATTGCAAGAGAGAAAATCAAGATTATCTCTAGCTCATAAGATTGTTGATTGCGTTTTCACTGCGTTATTGTTTTCCTGTTTGGTTTCATTTGAAAATTCTACTACTGGAATGACTTGCAGATATGTTTTTCATTTCACATCATTGTTCTACACTATATTGAGTTTGCAGATGTGCAGATTCCGTTTAAACATATTAAATGTTGAAACCCGATATTTGAACATATTAAGACGTTTAAACTGGTGTGCATACACGTAGCATTTGTACAGGGTGCCTATCCATTATTACTCAACTCGGACCTTATTACTCTGATTACGTCTAATTGTGTACTGTGTCGTCATATATAACATTTTATTATTTTCAAGTAATTATACGTTGCATTTATTAATACTTCAAGCGTTCAGCTCCACCTTTCGAGGCGGGGGTATGTTGGGGATGCTATAAATTATAGCGTAGATAGCAGCGACGGCGGCAGCGACACCAGCGCATGTACATTGTGAGAGGATGGCAATCACAGTAAAACAGTCATTAAATCTGTGGGGGCGGGATCTACCGCCTTGATTATATACCGCCTTTGTAAATAAAGTTAGTTCAGGTCTAGCAGTCGGTTAATCAAGTACTATTCTATTCTCTGTCTTCTCCCGCCAATTCGTGAACCTGTTTCTTCGTGTGGATGCTTACTCCCACAGTAACTCACACCACGTGATAGAGTCAAGCGGTAAACCTGAAATCAGAAAACGCAGGTAGTCATGTTCCAAAACAAAACTCCATTAACACAACAATCTTTATAAATAACATCACACGTGACCCACTGTGAGTCAATGTCATGCTTCCTGGAAGCATTATTGCACATGACTGTAAATACTGTAGATTTTAAGATGTTTGACCATTTAAACTTCTGCTTACATGTAATAAGCCCTCAGAGAGCTTAGTTTTCTAATCTCCTGGAGGCCTGTTTCTGAAACACTGCGTTTCAACATTTCAGGTAAAGTATACTGTTCGAGACAACATTATGCAAGGTGCACAATACCTACAGAAGAGGTCAGCCATACCTGCTACTAATATGCAACGCGAAGACAGCATATGCGTGCTCATGTAATTCACTGAATGTAACAGATCTCTGAGTTCCTTGAACAAACACGTCACCTGAATCAGGAAATCGTCCTAAGATCTTTATGACAATCTTAGAGCCTAGAGAATTGCTAAAAAAAGAGGCCGCCAAGCTTGAGACGGCCAGTCAGGTACAATCGGAATAGCCGACGCTACACATTCATCAATATGACGTAAGCACATCGGAATCAAGTACAGAGGTAGAGCCAGCCGATTTAAGTGGCCGTGCCAATTCTGACAAAAAGCATCTATGCCAGAAGTGTTAGGACAAAAATAGCACGAATTAAATAATACAGCTTTAGCATTTAAGTTTGAAGCAAATCGGTCATAAGTTATTGGCCCATATGTTCTGTTTAATTGATTAAATACATTGTCATGGATCATCCAATCATCCTCTTCTACAATTTCCTTTGAATAAAAATCAGCAGTAACATTAGCTTCCCTAGGGATCCACTCAAAAGTCACTAATAGATTATTTCTAATGCATAGTTTAAACATGCTGGTGGAAATTTTCTGAAGATCTGATTTCCCACTGCCTTTCCGCAAAATTGAAACACAGTTCTGATTATCAGTGTAAATTATTGCTTGTTTACCACGTAGCACATGGGCAAACAATCTCAGCTTTAAGCAATTCCCTGTGGGTGCTGCCGGCGCCTGTTTCTGAGCTATCAAACAGTTTATGGCATATCATGTGGGTGTCGCTATCGACAAAGGCTGCACATGCACTTTTATTTGCATTTGTGAATATAAACTTAAAGGGCTGGCGAAAAGAGTGACCAATTTTGCAAGTCCCATTAAACAACAATAAATTTTGAAGCCCCAAAACTCTAACTGTGATAAACAGTGATCATGGCGTGATATATCAAAGGATCTGTACCAGCCACCCATATCCCTTAATAAACCAATTGATTGATAAATTGTCTGGAAAGAAAGCTGTTTCAGAAGTGTAAATCAAGAATCAATCGCCTTTTACTTTCTAACAGTACTTCACTAGCATTATCCTTGAAAAAATCATGCGGTTGTGACATCAATGGCAAAGAATAGCCTCTGTTAATTATGTTCAAAATAAATTCAGACGCCCCAATCATTCTCCAATACTTCAAACTATTTCTGAGAGTACCAAGCAAAGACTTACATCCAATTGGCGGCCTGGCTGACTGCTGGTGCAAAGGAGACAGGTTGACGGCGGTACGGTTTGAACCAAAATTTCCAGCATCCGTAACATTGAAGGGCTCTGCTTTGTGCTTCATTGCCAACTGATCGAAGAAAACGGCTGATTTATCGGCTAGGAAGATGTCTGTGGAGCTCGCCGTTTCTTCTCATATGTTTGCCTTTTTCTAAGGCGTCCACTATTTCTGCTTCCTTTGGATCGCAAAATCCAGAAGGAACCATCGCCGCGGCGGCATAGACTGCTTACCAGCCATGCGTGTTGGCCAGCTTTATTTCACATTTCCGGTGTAGCAGTTTATCCTTCATGGTATCAACTACCTTTATTACCTTTTGTATGTCATTGTTTTGGCATGCCACTGGATTTGGTCGGCCATGTTGATTAAGTATTCCATGAGTTCGTATTGAATTTTTGTTGGACACTGTCGCTTCCAACCTAGCAATTTCCCTCTCTTGCACCGTGTTCTTTTCCGTTGCCTCGGCTAACGAATCTAATAACTTTCGCATCATTTCAAATTGTCTTCTCATGTCACTATCACAAGATTGACTTTCCTGGTTACCTTGGCTGGTACCAGTATCACCTGCCTCTGCAAGAGGCACATTATCCTGCTCCATTATTGGAGTGATTACTCCGAATTGTGTAACAATTCTATAACATAGGCCTACAGTTAAGCGCAACACTAATAATCACTTTACAAAACTCACAATTGAAAAGTAAGCAAATCTAAAAACTTAGTTTGTGTGGCTTACAGAATACAACTTTGAGACAATTTTAATCATACACACAGCTGAGCGGAACATTAATCTCTTGTGTCAGCTCTCAGCTGGCTACATTTGCTATATCCGTATCCAGATAGGACCATCTGTAAGCCACACACCCACCCCACCATGGACCGGAGTTACTATCATGTATTGTCTTACCGTTCTTGGTCCTTAAGAAAACGGAAGAATGACAAATCTGGACGCTTCTTCCTAGAATTTGAACAATTTACAGCTGAACACCAACCAGAACTTATTTTTCAAAATTACTATCATAAACGGCAACTTCTTAATTTAATAAGTAGACACTAATTAATTAATTAATTAATTAATTAGCTTCTTTGATTATATAATTAATTTAACTAGTTTCTTTAATTGAATAATTAATTGTAAAGAATTAATTAATTAATTAGCTTCTTTGATTATATAATTAATTTAACTAGTTTCTTTGATTGAATAATTAATTGTAAAGAGCCACAATAATATCGTCCAAATAACAGGTGGTCGATGTTGACATGATATGTTCTACTTGGTATCTGTGAGTTTTATAGGCAACATCCAGTTAGACAGAGCAGCTTGCAGTAATTGATGAGGGATATGGAATGTGTGCCTGCATGTGTAAAGGGTAGCATTTAACGGTACTTACTTTCAAATGTCATTAATAATGATAATAATGTTGCCGGGTTAAACGATCTCCCGTATACAATGCACAGGTCACCGGCTTAATGTATGTTATCTAGTATAATAGCTGATGCTGGCGCGAAGCGTTGAAAACTCCACTCGGTAGGTGGCGCTGTGGTGGCGTGCGTTTCATAAAATGGTGGCGAGTGAGATCTCCTGTCTATCCATGGTGAGTAGGCCGACAACCAGTTACCATACGCTGGAAAGCGCGCAGTTCGTGTTCTCTGACTTTGCCATATGCAAATTCTGATATGACGGGCGAGAATTTTACTGGGCTGAGAACTTGGACTAGAAAGCGCTTTGTTACTCTGTTACTCATCTTCATACTTCCAAAAAGCCCACTAACCCAGGTGTGCAGGAACCTATCGTGCTTTGGGGCACCTCAACTATTGGTAGGGCCAAAACCTAGGAATATTATCGGGATACACTATGGAAGGGGAAAAATCTGGGATGGTGGCTATCGCCCCTCCACCCCCAACCCCCTGCCCAACCCCACCACCTCGTTCCAACGTTTATGTAACAACTGGTAAACAGCAGTAAAATTGAGCGTTTTAATTAACCCTTTCACAGATAAATTCCCTGTAACTCAATTACGAGGCGAATTCACAAGAAAGATGTTGAATATTTTGAGATTAATATGGCTGGAAGCCATTGTCTTCCAAGTCATATTGATCTCAAAATATTTGACAGGATATGCTTTAGTTCGTAAAGAATTTATGTTATCAGGGATTTATCATTAAAAGAGTTAAGCTATACTTGCTACTTACTTAAAAGTTATGAGATTATATCAAAATATATAGGCTCTGTATGCTAAATAGTAGTGACGTAGAAAAAGCAGTTTCACAGGTTCCATTAACCAGAACCCCACACTGAAAGAGGGCTACACCCCCACCTGGACACACTCCAGTATGGACGTGGGGCCACAACCACGTTGCTGTTGCTACACCACTGTAAATATGCTATTTTAAAAAACATTCCAAAAATGTATAAATCAAAAATTTTATCAAGTGAACCATGTCAAGTGTCTTATGTCACAGTGAGCTATGCCTCTGCAATGTTATATCTATTAATTATTTACAGCGTTCGTTATTCTGTTTGTTGTACCCTCATAAATAGGCTAAATGTTTACTATATAAGGGGTCCACAAACTAATAGGCCAAGCCTCAAGCTTGGGCAGCAATGGCGTCCAATCGAATTATGTTCAAAATACTCAACAGTACGATTTACTTTGTTTTTGGGAATGTGGTAAGTTATCTCTTCCAAGCCCCGGTTTTCCATGTAGGGCACCCCCCCCCCCCCCCTACAACCGTTTATGTACCAAGAGAATAAATCAAATAACAAGAGAAATCAGAGATTGCAAACACTCCACCCCACCCTCCACAGCCTCCCCAGCACCCCCACCCACCTTTTGTCACACTGCAAAAGGTTTTGCGATTTTCCAGATTTTCCTAGATCACGTCGAAAGTTCTGTTTGGTCACATTCATTCGCGTATTAAAATTTGAGTTAAATCGGACAAGTACTTTTTCCAAGATATTCACAGATCCAGAATTCAATCTGATCTGGATCCTGGTTCTCTTATCCAGATCACGGCCAATGTCTGGACATCCTTTTGCACCACAAGTTCCTTCATTGTGTTAAAATTTGAGCCAAATCGTATGATCGGTAGTTTTTTAAGATACAGCTCGGGACATACCGACAGCCAGATCCGATCACAATACCCTCTTCGCCTTGTGAGGCGAGGGTAAGAATTAACTCTGTAAACACATTAGATTGCAGCGATTAAAGATGGCTATTTACAACTTTTATTCAAATTGTTTTCAAAATGGTCAGCAGCTCATGATTATATTTACCTTCCTTGAACATTCTATTGAGTATTTTGAAATTAAATTGATTAAGAATTACTAATAGCAACTTTCAGATTTCTAAAAATCGGAGTTTGTCTTCTAAAATTGCATTCATCATCACATACGTTGATAAACCAACCAGCCAGCATTAGTTGTTGGGGTCCAACAGTCTTTTTTCTTCTTTTTTTCTCTTTTCAGGAGGCTGAGTCAAACTGCACCGACCCAGCCACTGCTGAAACAGCTTCAGGCAAATACGGTAAAACTTATACAAAAGATCTTCAGAAAAAGACCTTAAAGATAAGTGTCTATGCTTTACGCTAGTCTCTTTTTGCACCAGAGCTTAGCCCATTTTTAATTAATTTTTAATCACTCAAAATTTGAAGAATTGAGAATAAAATTCTTGTTCGTTCACTAACGGTATACTTATTAAAAGTTAGAAAGTAACCCAATGTGATGCTGATGTTTCATTTAACAAGAATAAACATATTGCTATTGGCATATCTACAGACCTGCGCCCCAGTCCCATGAGGATCAACCGCAGCGCATAACCAATACTCAGTTATGGTGGGTGGCACTCACCAAATCTAAGGGAATCTGACCCCACCTCACAAGAGCTACTTAAAGGTACTATGTCACACCAAGTAGTCTTAAATGAAAAATAATAGCAAACATACAATATTCCAGGCGTATTTAGCGTATTTTTATGCAATCTAATGGAATATGAAATGATTTTTCATGTTGAGCGCCCTATCATTGAAATTGAATTGTGCATAAAAACTATGCAACGTGGATGAGTTTTATTTAAAATGTGTAGGTTGTACCTCGTGAAATAGTGGAACAGCCATTCAATAAGAAGAAGGGCTTCCCCAGTCACAAGTAGGTCACAACCCGTAAACAAATCTCTCGTGACAGCGACGAGTTTGCGAATGTTACGGTACATATTTTTTCTCCCACTTGCGCGTTTATAGCGTGTTCTCATGTATCAACCTCTTGGTGACAGCTTGATAGTGAATCATATGAAGATATTTGTGCGCTAGAATAAGAAAATTCAACAATATTTACACGATTGGAAGCGGAAAACAATCCCATCAAGGGGCGTTCGCCCCTGTGCCAATTCGCCATATTGTGCCGTACTTGTTATTATGGTACAATTGTAATACGGTGGTGGATTGTTTTAAAGTCCAGGTGATTTCAGCAATTTTACATGGTATTGTACACACCTACGCCAGTTCCATAGCCCTATTCTATGCATTGGACATAGAAAATATAGGATATAGGTCGTCTATTCATGTTTTGCGTGTAGGATATGCGTACACGAGTCTTACAGCTTCATTCGTAGCTAAGTCAGCCATCCACGCAGTCAGTTGGTCAGTGTGTTGGTCAATCGGTGGGTGCGTGGTTCAGTCTGTCAGCCTGCCTGTATGTCCGCCACTCATGCAGTCATCTGATCTGTCACTCATGCAGTCATCTGATCTGTCACCCATGCAGTCTAGACTGTCAGTCTCTATTCGTCATGCAGTCATCCGATCTGTCAGTCATGCTGTCCGTCAGTCTGTCACTGATGCAGTCATCGTATCTGTCACTCATGCAGTCATCTGATCTGCCACTTATGCAGTCATCCGATCTGTCACTCATGCAGCCATCTGCTCTGTCAATCATGCAATCATCCGATCTGTCACCCATGCAATCATCCGATCTGTCACTCATGCAGTCATCCGATTTGTCACTCATGCATTCATCCGATCTGTCACTCACGTAGTCATCCGATCTGTCACTCATGCAGTCATCCTATCTGTCACTCATGCAGGCATCCGATATGTCACTCATGCAGTCCATCAGTCTGTCACCCATGCAGTCATCATATCTGTCCCTCATGCAGTCATCCGATATGTCATTCATGCATCCGGACAGTCCTTCACTCATGCAGTCATCCGATCTGTCACTCATACAGTCAACCTATCTGTCACTCATGCAGTCAATCAGTCAGTCACTCATGCAGTCATCATATTGCCACTCATGCAGTCCACCAGTCTGTCACTCATGCAGTCACACTCATGCAGTCATCCGATCTGTCACTCATACAGTCAACCTATCTGTCACTCATGCAGTCAATCAGTCAGTCACTCATGCAGTCATCATATTGCCACTCATGCAGTCCACCAGTCTGTCACTCATGCAGTCATCCTATCTTCACTCATGCGGTTGGTTGGGCAGGTAGTCAGCAGATTTGTCATTTAGTCGGACGAGAAGTCCATTACTCATCCGATCTGTCACTCATGCAGTCGGTCGGTTGCTCAGTTGGTTGGCCACTGCATGAGTGGATAGTTTGGTATCTCAGGATGTCCATCACTCATCCGATCTGTCACTCATGCAGTCATCTGCTCTGCCACTCATGCAGTAAGTCGGTCTGTCATTTGGCCTGTCAACCTGTTCATCAATCCATCATGCAAGCAGTCATCAAATATGTCACTCATGCAGTCGGTCATCTGATCTGTTACTCATGTAGTCGATTAGTCGGTCGGCCTGTCCGTCACTCAGTCAGTCATACCGCTATCCAAGCTGTCACTCATGCAGTCTGTCAGTCCGTCACTCATGCAGTTGGTCATCCGATATGTCACTCATGCAGTCAGTCGTTCGGTCTGTTGGTCTATCTGCCAGTCTATCCCGCATGTAGTCATCCTATCTGTCACTCAGGCAGTCATGCGATATATCACTCATGCAGTCCGCCGCTCATACAACCATCCAATTTGTCAGTTATGCAGTTGGCCACTCATATAGTCGATAGGTCGGTCGCTCATGTGGTCAGTCAGTCCGTCACGCATGCAGTTAGCTGATCTGTAACTCATGTGTTCGGTCAGTCCATTGCTCAAGCAATCGGTCGGTCGGTCTGCTGAAGGGTAGTTTGGTCTGTCAGCCTCTCCGTCAGTCCATCATTTATGCAGTTATCCGATCTGTCACTCATGTGGTCGGTCGTTCCACCAGTATGTGACTGATGCAGTCATCCAATATGTCACGCATGCAGTCATCCGATCTGTCACTAATGCAGTCGTCCGATATGTCACTCATGCAGTCTGTCAGTCTTTCACCCATGCAGTCATCGGATCCCTCACTCATGCAGTCATCCGATCTGTCACTCATGCCATCATCCGATCCGTCACAGTGGGCGGTCAGTTGGTCACTGAGTCGCTTGGCCAGTGGGTTGCTCAGTCGGTGGTTGGGTTTGGTTTGGTCTGTCAGCCTGTCCATCAGTCCATCAATCCTGCAGTCATCCGATCTGTCACTCATGCAGTTCGTCAGTCATGGAGACATCCAATTTGTCGCTCTTGCAGTCATCCGGTCTGTCACTAATGCAGTCATCCGATCTGTCACGCATGCAGTCTGTCAGTCTGTCACTCATGCAGTCATCGTATTTGTGATTCATGCAGACATATGATATGTCACACATACAGTCCGTCAGTCTCTAAGTCATGCAGTCATCCGATCTGTCACTCATGCAGTTCGTCAGTCTGTCACTCATGTAGTCATCGGATCCCTCACTCATGCAGTCATCCGATCTGCCACCCATGCAATCATCCGATATGTCACTCATACATTCCGTCAGTCTGTCACTCATGCAGTCATCCGATATGTTACACATGCAGTCATCTGATATGTCATTCATGTAGTCTGTCACTCATGCAGTTGCTCTGGCGGCTTGTCGGTCGGTTGGTCACTCAATTGGTCGGTAAGTGGGTTTGTCAGTCAGTGGGTGGGTTGTTTGGTCCATCAGCCTGTCCATCAGTCCGTCACTCATGCAGTCCACCACTGATGCAGTCATCCAATTTGTCAGTCATGCAGTTGGTCGCTCATATAGTTGGTAGGTCGGTTGCTCATATGGTCAATCAGTCTGTCACGCATGCAGTCAACCGATCCGTCACTCATGCATTCAGTAGGTCGGTCTGATCTGTCACTCATGCAGTCGGTCAATCCGCCTGTCCATCAGTCTGTCACTTATGCAGTCATACGATCTATCTCCAATGCAGTTCGTCAGTCTGTCAGTCATGCAGTTGCTTATCCGATCTGTCACTCATGCAGTCAGTCAGTCATTCGATTTGTCACATTTCATGCAGTCAGTCGATCAGTTGATTGGTCAGTCGGCCATTCATCATGCCCGCCATTCAACCGATATGTCACTCATGCAATCCATCACGCATGCAGTCGGTCATCCGATATGTCACTCATGCAGTCGGTCGGTCAGTCGGTTGGTCGGTCATTCGGTCGGTCAGTTGGTTGGCCTGTCCATCAATGCGTCACTAATGCAATCATCAGATCTGTCACTCATGCAGTCTGTCAGTCCGTCACTCATGCAGTCGGTCATCTGATCTTTCACTCACGCAGTCAGTCGCTCATCTGATCTATCTCTCATGCAGTCGATCCGCCAGTCGGCCTGTTCGCCAGTCCATCACTCATACAGCTTTCCGAGCTGTCACTCATGCAGTTGGTTATCCGATCTGTCACTCATGCAGTTGGTAGTTCAGTCGATCGGCCTGTCTGTCAGTCTGTCACTCATGCAGTCATCCGCTCTGCCACTCATGCATCCCATCAGTCAATCACCCATGCAGTCAGTGATCCGATCTTTCACTCATGCAGTCCGTCATTCAACTGATCTGTCACTCATGCAATCCATTACTCATGCAGTCGGTCATCCGATCTGTCACTCATGCAGTCAGTCAGTCATCTGCTCTGTCACTCATGCAGTAAGTCGGTCAGTCGTTTAGTCGCTCATTCGGTCGGCCTGTCAACCTGTCTATCAGTCCATCACGCATGCGGTCATCAGATATTCACTCACGCAGTCTGTCAGTCCATCACGTATCCAGTCGGTCATCTGATTTGTTACTCATGCAGTTGGTCGGTCGGCATGTCCGTCAGTCACACAGCTCTTCGAGTTGTCAATCATGCAGTCTGTCAGTCCGTCACTCATGCAGTTGGTCATCCGATCTGTCACTCATGCAGTCAGTCGTTCGGTCTGTCGACCTATCTGTCAGTCCGTCACTCATGCAGTCATCCGATCTGTCACTCATGCGGCCGGTCGAAAATTGTCAAAAGTCACCCCTCTCTTTCCCCTCCCATATCCCACGGGAGTCTGCCGTTTTAGATATGAAAACGCGAAATCAAAAATACGAAAACACGGTAGCACTATAAATTACTATAATTATATAATATACACAAATATGTTAGTAGTATATAGTGCTACCGTGTTTTCGTATTTTTGATTTCGCGTTTTCGTATCTAAAACGACAGACTCCTGTGTGTGTGTGTGTGTGTGTGTGTGTGTGTGTGTGTGTGTGTGTGTGTGTGTGTGTGTGTGTGTGTGTGTGTGTGTGTGTGAGTGAGTGAGTGTGTGTGTGTGTGTGTGTGTGTGTGTGTGTGTGTGTGAGTGTGTGTGTGTGTGTGTGTGTGTGTGTGTGTGTGTGTGTGTGTGTGTGTGTGGGGTGGGGGGTGGGTGGGGGGGTGTAACCGAACTGAACAAAATTACCTCCGCTGCCTTGGTTATCGATGTGCTTGCGAGATTACTATTTAACCTTGTCTCCGCTGCCTCGGATATCGACGTGCCTGCGTGATTAACTGTTTATTTATCTATTCACTTACAACGTGAACTTTCTACTCCTGAAAGGAGGTGCTCCATATTTGGAGGAATCTACTAAGAAGATTCAGAAGATGGATAAGATCAGAAATCGCTGTAAGAAGAACTAGCGATTAATGACAGACCGTCACCCAAACGATGATTGGTCCAAAGTGATGCGAATGCGTAATCCGTGATTATCCAACTAAAAAAATTCATCTAGACTCCATGATAGCTGGAAGATCACGGAAACTGGTGCATTTACCTCATGCGACCTCGTTATGACTCTTCTTTATTTGAATTATGTAGAATTAAATTGAATTGAATTTTTTTCTCTAAGTCGGATAGTTGCACTATTACGCATGCGCGTCATAGAGTATTTGACCAATCAGAGTTCGGGTGACGGGCTGTCATTAATCGCTAGTGTAAAATGCGCTATTTGACGATCACGGTAACGGTGGAATTAAATCGATTTATTGGCGGCATTGTGCAAATATGAACTTCTCCTGACACAATGAGATGATGTATATAGCATAGAGACTGATTTGCAATAACGAAATACTGTGACATAGCAGCTTTAAGAGGTAGGCTATTACATGTTACCTATATATTAAGGAAGTATATAGAAAACTAAACACTTGAATTCATATACCACCATCCATCCAAACAACTCAGCCCTGGAAATGAGACCAGCTTCCCATCATGGCTAATTAGACCAAATCAATACTTATTTGACAACAAATTGATCGCCAGAATAGCAAGCCACGCTCCATCACTTTCATTCACACTCTCAATCAGCAAAACACATAATGATCTTAATTTTCAAGTTAATTAGCACTTACAAAAGTAACGAGAAAAAACCCTCAGTAATATGATGTACTGTTCAGGACAAATCTAAAATTAAAAACCCCACCCACCCCTACCTTCCTCCCCTAAGCGACCGATCATGTAACCAATAATAGTAATAATAATACTGAAAACGATAAGTTATAATATAGATTTTTCAATTAGAGCACAAATATCTATTTTGGCTTTGGCAGATTCCCTCTACATCACCCCTAAGTTGCATTTTTAAAAAGAACAATATAAAGCGATACATTTAGTGGCGGTTAACAGTCACGAATAGTTGGTGGTTACCAGCGAAAGATGAGTTACGAAAGAAGATTGGGCAGTATTCGAGGACACGAAATGTGAGAAAAAAGATCAATATAAAGCGATACATTTAGTGGCGGTTAACAGTCACGAATAGTTGGTGGTTACCAGCGAAAGATGAGTTACGAAAGATGATTGGGCAGTATTCGAGGACACGAAATGTGAGAAAAAAGATCAATATAAAGCGATACATTTAGTGGCGGTTAACAGTCACGAATAGTTGGTGGTTACCAGCGAAAGATGAGTTACGAAAGATGATTGGGCAGTATTCGAGGACACGAAATGTGAGAAAAAAGATCAATATAAAGCGATACATTTAGTGGCGGTTAACAGTCACGAATAGTTGGTGGTTACCAGCGAAAGATGAGTTACGAAAGATGATTGGGCAGTATTCGAGGACACGAAATGTGAGAAAAAAGATCAATATAAAGCGATACATTTAGTGGCGGTTAACAGTCACGAATAGTTGGTGGTTACCAGCGAAAGATGAGTTACGAAAGATGATTGGGCAGTATTCGAGGACACGAAATGTGAGAAAAAAGATCAATATAAAGCGATACATTTAGTGGCGGTTAACAGTCACGAATAGTTGGTGGTTACCAGCGAAAGATGAGTTACGAAAGATGATTGGGCAGTATTCGAGGACACGAAATGTGAGAAAAAAGATCAATATAAAGCGATACATTTAGTGGCGGTTAACAGTCACGAATAGTTGGTGGTTACCAGCGAAAGATGAGTTACGAAAGAAGATTGGGCAGTATTCGAGGACACGAAATGTGAGAAAAAAGATCAATATAAAGCGATACATTTAGTGGCGGTTAACAGTCACGAATAGTTGGTGGTTACCAGCGAAAGATGAGTTACGAAAGATGATTGGGCAGTATTCGAGGACACGAAATGTGAGAAAAAAGATCAATATAAAGCGATACATTTAGTGGCGGTTAACAGTCACGAATAGTTGGTGGTTACCAGCGAAAGATGAGTTACGAAAGATGATTGGGCAGTATTCGAGGACACGAAATGTGAGAAAAAAGATCAATATAAAGCGATACATTTAGTGGCGGTTAACAGTCACGAATAGTTGGTGGTTACCAGCGAAAGATGAGTTACGAAAGATGATTGGGCAGTATTCGAGGACACGAAATGTGAGAAAAAAGATCAATATAAAGCGATACATTTAGTGGCGGTTAACAGTCACGAATAGTTGGTGGTTACCAGCGAAAGATGAGTTACGAAAGATGATTGGGCAGTATTCGAGGACACGAAATGTGAGAAAAAAGATCAATATAAAGCGATAGAGTTAGTGCTGATTAACAGTCACGAATAGTTGGTGGTTAACAACCAAAAGCAAGTTACGAAGGATGATTAGACAACAATAATGGTGTGAACTGTTCACAAAGGGAAGGTGCACTCCGCAAGAAAATATTTTAAAACAGTTACTTTTACAATACAAGGCGATTGAGTTACAAGGGGTTTGTGGTTCAGCAGTCGAAAACAATACAGGAAAGATGATTTCATGGACACGGTTCACAAGGAGGTGAAGCGGTGGGTTACAGTCCCAAAACAATTCAATGGCGATAATGATTAAGAAGAAGCAAAGATGAAGAAGAAGAGTGAGCAACAACAGATTTCTTATCGCGGCAACATCATATAGACGGGAGCGGCTGGCTTCTGCAAGGTTTGAAAAATAGATTGTCTAGCTCACAATCCGGCGGCTGGATATTTGGTTGTAGTGTTTGTTTCCAGGTGCTGAAGTAGTTTTTTGTAGTGGTTTGACGCATATCTTCTTGTTGGGTCGGAGCGGTAGTTCTCATCAAACTCTGGTGGCTACTGTAAACGGGATCTTGTGATAATGGTCCAACCATCAGTGGTGAGGTGGTATACTATTAGCTGTTAGTTTGCCCCACTTGGTCTGGACAGGACATTCAAAAATTGCCACAGCACTTATACTGCAGCACTGAGTGTAGTACTAGTAGTGCCGACGGTTGGAGGCCGCTGAGTGATAAGCTGCTCAAGGCGGGTGAGAGACCACTGTTTTGGCGCGAGTGACTTAGGAGACTTCAGTGATCGTTCCTCAGAGCTGTGCTGTCTAGGCGGCACGTCCTGTCTTGAGATTTTAGTAAAGCTGCTTTAATCCTTTAATGCGCCAGGTTTTAGCTTCTGGCTTAGGTACTTCAGCAGCAGGTTCTGGAGAGTCGATTTTTCATTCTCAAAATATCTCCTGTGTGAGGTACCGTAGAGCAATTTCATGGACAGCTTCAGAATCCTGTCGAAGAGATGGTTGCAATGGTACCGAGGTCTCCTGATTCGGTTAAGAAACGGTCCAATATATATCGCAACAGTGAGGCACACGCTATATTTATTTAGCGTGGATTTCTCTGTGGCCAGTTTTCGAGTTTCTCTGGCAGTGAATTCGCACTAAGTCTGTTTTACGTATAGTGCACATGCGCAATGTTGGGAATCTATGAAGCAGGGAAAGATGCACAAGTAGGGAGTAGTGACAACTGAGTTCTCATCTTTGATTTTAAAAATGAAGATAACAGCTGTTTAAGAACATTCAAGACATTTGTCTACGATAAAGGAAAATATAAAAATATAAAAAAGGAACTAGATCTTGTGTGGGAAAAGGGGCTACATGTTCAGGATGTGAGAATCCAGTGCTAAACTTTCTTTAAAAAATTATATAAGAAGATAAATTACGTGGAAGCGAATCATGTGCCCAGCAAAACTTGACTGTAATGTGTAACTCAGGAAAAAGTGGCAATCATCATGAGAAAACTAACTCTAGAAGCAATAAGAAAGAAACAGTGATGTTGGCAGCGATATGTTGAAACTAAAGAACCAGAAAAATACAGAGAATATACAAGACAGAGAAACAAGCTGCGAGCAATGACACGAAAGCTGCAAAAAGGCAAAGAAAGGTTGATAGCAAGAGAGGCAAGGACCAATCCAAAGCACTTTTAAAAGTTTATAAAGGAAAAACTGAAAACTACAAAGACAGTAGCAGACTTTTTTAAGTCTGGTCCTGGAGAAACAGAAATCCTAACAACGACATCTGTTGAAAAGGTGCAAATACTAGCAGACTTTTCCAGCACGTTCACATGAGAGCCACCAATTAGAGGATTCATCACTACCTATTAGACCGTATGATACACGACTGGATGAGATTCTTGCCACAGAGACTATGGTTAAACAGAAGACGGCAAACATAAGGACTGGCAAATCAACAGGGACAGATATGGTACACCCAAGCCTACTTAAAGAGCTGTATCAAGTGATACGCAGTCCACTGTCAATAATATTCAACATAGCACTTACCTGAGGACAGAAAAACTGCAAATATGATGGCAATTTTAAGAACGCTGGCCAGAAGTCAGCGAGTAAGTACAGACCGATTAGCCTTACATGTATAATTTGCAAGGTAGTAAAAACCATTGTCAGGGATCGCATCGTCGAAGAAAGCTAAACATCATGAGGAAGCTGACAGGAACAAAGTGGGGTGCCAATGAAAGGATCCTCAATACCATCTACCTAGGTGCCGTACGACCGTGCACCTTGAGTATGGATCCAGCTCATGGATGACAGCAGCTAAATCTCATCAACAGAACCTCGACAGAGTACAAAACCAGGCACTGCGCATCATCACTGGTGGAATGAGATCAACACCAATAGAAAAAATGGAGCAGGGAGCAGGCATCCCCCCACTTAGCAAAGGAAGGGAATGCAAAGCACTGATCCAAGCTGCAATGTTCAAATCGTTCAACAACCACCCGATGAAGATCAGGCAAGCACAGCTGTCATCAGGAAGAATTAAAAGATCAAGTTTTGTGAAAGAGACAAAAGCATTTCAACGGAAACACCAAGAAATGTTGCCAGCACAAATAGAAGACCCAAACCACGCCCTTGATCCTCCACCCTGGGAAAACAAACTAGATAGCATAGCTATTCGCACCACAGTACCTCATCTCACAACCAAAGATGAACACAGTGATGTGAGAAAGAAGGCCCTGACCCTAGCCATGCTGGAAGAAATGTACCCTCAGGAGACATGGATAAGGATCTACACAGATGGATCAGCCAAAGATGCAATTAGGGGCGGAGGTGCCGGATTGCACATACAGTATCCAAACGGACAACATGAGTCAGCTGCAATACCGACAGGCAAACACTGCACAAACTACAGAGCTGAAGTCGAAGCACTGGTTCATGCAGCTAATACCATCAGCAGAACAGCAGACCCTATTGCACAGATTGTCTTTTTATCTGATGCCCGCTCCGTCCTTGAGGCTATCACCAAAGGTAAGCTGCCACAACTTGAAGAAGCACTACAAACCATCAAATGCTTTCGGATAGCATTGCACTGGATCCCCTCACACTGTGGGGTCCAAGGAAATGAGGAAGCAGACAAGATGGCAAAGATGGGTGCAGAAGAGAATCAGACAGAAAACGTGGTTATCCATACAGAGATGAAGACTATCATCAAGTCACTCTATAGAACACCTCAATCAGAAGATGCCTACCATCATCTCTCGAGGCCAGAGCAAGTGACCATTTTTCGTCTCAGAACTGGACATAACAGACTAAACCAACACATGTGCAGGCGGTTCCACCTTGCGACATCGCCCGCTTGTCCTTGTGGGGAAGCAGAACAGACCACAGAGCACATACTTCAATGTTGCAGTACGTATCAGCTGCTGAGAGAAGAGATCTGGCCTTTGTCAACCTCTTTTCTTGAAAAGCTGTATGGGCATGTGGAAGAACTGCAGAAAACCACAGATTTCATCTTGAGAACGGCTCTCCATGTGTGATACCAGTGATCGAAAAGAAGAAGAAGAAGGCTATGGTTAAACAGAAGACGGCAAACATAAAGACTGGCAAATCAACAGGGACAGATATGGTACACCCAAGCCTACTTAAAGAGCTGTATCAAGTGATATGCAGTCCACTGTCAATAATATTCAACACAGCACTTACCTGAGGACAGAAAAACTGCAAATATAATGGCAATTTTAAGAACGTTGGCCAGAAGTCAGCGAGTAAGTACAGACCGATTAGCCTTACATGTATAATTTGCAAGGTAGTAGAAACCATTGTCAGGGATCGCATCGTCGAAGAAAGCTAAACATCATGAGGAAGCTGACAGGAACAAAGTGGGGGTGCCAATGAAAGGATCCTCAAGACCATCTATCTAGGTGCCGTACGACCACATCTTGAGTATGGATCCAGCTCACAGATGACAGCAGCTAAATCTCATCAACAGAAGCTCGACAGAGTACAAAACCAGGCACTGCACATCATTACTGGTGGAATGAGATCAACACCAATAGAAAAAATGGAGCAGACAGCAGGCATCCCCCCACTTAGCAAAGGAAGGGAATGCAAAGCACTGATCCAAGCTGCAAAGTTCAAATCGTTCAACAACCACCCGATGAAGATCAGGCAAGCACAGCTGTCATCAGGAAGACTTAAAAGATCAAGTTTTGTGAAAGAGACAAAAGCATTTCAACGGAAACACCAAGAAATGTTGCCAGCACAAATAGAAGACCCAAGCCACACCCTTGATCCTCCACCCTGGGAAAACAAACTAGATAGCATAGCTATTCGCACCACAGTACCTCATCTCACAACCAAAGATGAACACAGTGATGTGAGAAAGAAGGCCCTGACCCTAGCCATGTTGGAAGAAATGTACCCTCAGGAGACATGGATAAGGATCTACACAGATGGATCAGCCAAAGATGCAATTAGGAGCGGAGGTGCCGGACTGCACATACAGTATCCAAACGGACAACATGAGTCAGCTGCAATACCGACAAGCAAACACTGCACAAACTACAGAGCTGAAGTCGAAGCACTGGTTCATGCAGCTAATACCATCAGCAGAACAGCAGACCCTATTGCACAGATTGTCTTTTTATCTGATGCCCGCTCCGTCCTTGAGGCTATCACCAAAGGTAAGCTGCCACAACTTGAAAAAAGCACTACAAACCATCAAATGCTTTCGGATAGCATTGCAGTGGATCCCCTCACACTGTGGAGTCCAAGGAAATGAGGAAGCAGACAAGATGGCAAAGATGGGTGCAGAAGAGAATCAGACAGAAAACGTGGTTACCCATACAGAGATGAAGACTATCATCAAGTCACTCTATAGAACACCTCAATCAGAAGATGCCTACCATCATCTCTCGAGGCCAGAGCAAGTGACCATTTTTCGTCTCAGAACTGGACACAACAGACTAAACCAACACATGTACAGGCGGTTCCACCTTGCGACATCGCCCGCTTGTCCTTGTGGAGAAGCAGAACAGACCACAGAGCACATACTTCAATGTTGCAGTACATATCAGCTGCTGAGAGAAGAGATCTGGCCTTTGTCAACCTCTTTTCTTGAAAAGCTGTATGGGCATGTGGAAGAACTGCAGAAAACCACAGATTTCATCTTGAGAACGGCTCTCCATGTGTGATACCAGTGATCGAAAAGAAGAAGAAGAAGGCTATGGTTAAACAGAAGACGGCAAACATAAAGACTGGCAAATCAACTGGGACAGATATGGTACACCCAAGCCTACTTAAAGAGCTGTATCAAGTGATACGCAGTCCACTGTCAATAATATTCAACACAGCACTTACCTGAGGACAGAAAAACTGCAAATATAATGGCAATTTTAAGAACGCTGGCCAGAAGTCAGCGAGTAAGCACAGACCGATTAGCCTTACATGTATAATTTGCAAGGTAGTAGAAACCATTGTCAGGGATCGCATCGTCGACCACAAGTTGAGTAACTTTCTGATCATATTACATGCGAAATGAGACACAAGGGAAAAATCAGAGACTGACCAAAGTAAATAAAGAGAAAGACCTATGTGTTACTGTAGGCAGTAAGCTGTTGTTCGAAGATCACGCAAGTTAGAAGGTGAGTAAGGCAATACAAATTATGGGTCTAATCCGAAGATCTGTTGTGCATCCAGAGGCAGAAAGAAAGCTCCAGATGGCATGGCATTAGTACATCCACAGCGTGAGTGTATAAATACAGTGTGGCATACCTCAAGGAAAATGGATGTCACCACAATAGAGAATATGCAGAGAAGGGGCACATAACTAATCCCTGGATTCAAGGATATGAGTTATGCTGATAAGCTTGGTGAACTGACACTGCCATCACTGAGCATCTTAAACACCTCAATCATATCACCTCGAAGTCTACGATATATAAACTTCGAGGTGATATGATTGAGGTGTTTAAGATGCTCAAAGACATATACTACTGTAATGTATGTCCGCAAGTACCACTTAGAAACGAAACACACTACATGAGGCCACTACATGAAAATATTCAAGATGCGAGCAAATGGTAAACTAAGATAGGATAGTTTCCGCCTTAGGATAGCCGAACCATGGAATAGCCTACCAGAAGAAGGGAGTACCACAACTATTAAAGCTTCAAGCCCTGTCTGGAAACACACTGACCAAACCAAGATATGATGTACGAGTACAAACTGCTGTGATTAAATCTGCTCCGAGACACACTGCATGACTGGACTTGACCTGCATGTACACGAATACAGACTCACTACTGAATAAACGGAACGCGCTCCAGGCATCTATTGACCAGCTAAATCCTGACATGATAGCCATCACGGAAATAGTATCCAAAAATCCTAAAGATCCAGTTGCAACATCGGAGCTAAACATAGATGGATATGATCTCTACAGTAATATCGACTCAGACGCAATCAGAGGAGTCTGCATTTATGTCAAGCAAGCTTTTAACTTTCGAGAAACCAGTTTTAACATGGAAGAGACCCATGAAGCAATATGGATAGAGGCTGAACTCAAAGGCACAGATAGTTTATTAGTAGGGTGTATATACCGTTCGCCAGGGAGCACGACTACAAATGACGCAATTATCAGAGTTCAGTTAGGACAAGCCCCACAATCAAAACACCGTCACATCCTCGTGATGGGGGATTTCAATCACCCAGAAATTGACTGGAAAGAAGGCATATCCCCGACCAATACTGAACACCATGCAAGTAAATTCCTAGACTGCGTGCGTGATTGTTTCTTGTATCACCATGTCCAAGAGCCTGCACACTACAGAGGAAATCAGAAAGCCCACACACTAGACCTTATTATGTCCAATGAAGATGAAATGGTTGAAGATATTCAGCACCTACCACCATTAGGAAACAGCCACCATAATTGCCTAACATTCCACCTGAGATGCTATACAAAAGATGACCCAACTAAAGCAGAAAATTACTCTATTATATGGGGGACTATGACAGGCTAAGAAATGAAATGGAAGCAATTGACTGGGACAGAGAACTATAACGAAGAGACACTGAACAAACCTGGACAATAATCGAGACGACAATAGTAGACTCAGTAAGAGAATGCACTCCCCACAAGTCAATCTACCACAGATCATCACAATCAAGTAGATGGAAAACAGCATGGATGAATGACGATATCAAGAGCAAAGTGAAACTCAAACAGCAAGCCTTTAATAAATTCCGAGAAGCACGTGAAGAAAAGGACTACAAAGAATATGGTAAAAGAATGAACCAACTGAAATGGGAGGTGAGGAGAGCAAAAAGAGAAATGGAGCGGGAAATAGCGAAGAAGTCTAAGAAAAACCCTAAGGCATACTATGGCTATGTCCAGTCAAAACTCAAGACAAAGTCTGGAATTGCTGACCTTATGACCACAAATGGCACTGTAACCAAAACCAACAAGGACAAGGCAGAAGAACTGAATAGGTTTTTTGTAAGCGTTTTCACCCAGGAAGACACGACCACCATTCTGCAGCTCCCTCAGTCAGAAGTGAATGAATCACTAGATCAGATTTTGATCAAGCAAGACGATGTACGTACAAGTCTAGCTAGCCTGAACATTCCCAAGGACCAGATATGTTCCATCCACGAGTACTGAAGGAAGTCAGCGACCCACCCCCCCCCCCCCCCATCTCCAAGCCACTCACAATCCCATTCAACAGATCACTGAGAGAAAGGAGCATCCCTGAGGACTGGAAAATGGCCAAATCACGCCAATCTTTAAAAAAGGCAACAAGCCATCCACTAGTAACTACAGGCCAGTAAGTCTGACGTCAGTAATATGCAAAATCATGGAGTCCTTTGTAAGAAATGTGCTCATCAAACACATGTCGAACTTCATGTCAAATTGTCAACACGGCCTCGTGAGTGGGCGCTTCTGCACTACACAGCCATTAGAAACCCTGGACTATTGTACTAGAATCGTAGATGATGGTGGTTCTGTAGATGTCATTTACCTCTATTTTGCTAAGGCTTTTGACACTGTCCCGCATCAGAGATTGGTGTCACAGGGGATGCACTTGGATGGACAGAGGCCTTCTTAAGCAACAGGAAGCAACGTGTGGCAGTCAACGGTTCTTACTCTGACTGGGCAACTGTGCTCAGTGGCATCCCACAAGGAAGCGTACTGGGACCAATAATGTTTGTCACATTTATCAATGATATGCCTGGGATGGTCGATAGCATGATCAAGCTCTTTGCTGATGACACCAAATTGTTTTCTCAGATTGACTCCTCAAACGATCACGAATGTCTTCAAACAGATCTAAGCAACCTGAAAGAGTGGGCTGATACATGGCAGCTACGTTTCAACGCTACCAAATGCAAAGTGATGCATCTAGGGAGGGTAAATAGCAAGCGACAATACGCAGTGCTTGAAAATGGCCAAGAAGTTATCCTGGAAGAGACGATGTATGAGAAGGATCTTTGTGTCTACGTGGATAACACACTCAAATTTAGACATCATGCAGAAATAGCTGCTAACAAAGCAAATAGAATAGTCGGCATGATTCAGCGATCTTTCGATTTGTAGAACTGAGCACATTCATCCTCCTGTTCAAGAGCTTAGTTCGGCCACATCTGGAATATGGAAATGTAGGTTGGTCGCCATTGTATAAAAAGGATATACAACTACTAGAAAATGTTCAACGGCGTGCTACAAAGGTCATACCAGGATTTAAAGACATACCATATGAAGAACGTCTCCACACACTGAACCTACCAAGCTAAGTCTACCGACGTCTGCGTGGTGATGTAATCAAAGCCTATAATTATGCACATAACATCTATGATGTGGACTATACTGAACTGCTACTACTGGACCAAAGGGATCGTACACGAGGGCACAGCTATAAACTCCTAAAACAGCGCTTTAAAACAAACACCAGTAAACGTTTCTTTACTCATAGGATCACAATCCACTGGAATAGCCTGCTAGACACAGTTGTATCAGCACCCTCAGTCAACGCCTTCAAAGGGAAACTAGACAAGTTCTGCAAGGACATTGCTTACAAGACCGACTTCCCGATCACTCCCGTCTGCACCCACATGTCAGATAAACAGGTACTGGAAGATGAAGACTATGAATACAGTGAAGACCTGTCACAGGCTAACTAGCCTCTACGACAGTAAACTATATGTATCTATGTATGTATGACCACCTGTCTCATAGAACTGCCGCCTCTACCTAGTTTGGTTTGTTGTTTTATTCTGTATTGCTCTTGTCCAACTACTCTACCTAGTTTTAGAGTGTTTTTTATTTTATTTTATTTTCCCTTGTTTATTACTTGCTTTTATTCTATTTTCGTTCGGTTATTATCCGATTTTAACTATTACCGCTACGGTGGGTGCTCCTATCAAGAGGAGAATTATACGACCATAACATAACAACATTCACTCTGTAATTTCATGTAATATCTGTTTATGTTACATCATATTATATTTGTCATACTATATTTTGCAATTAATGTTTATAATCTTGAAATGTTTGTCTATTTAATGGGGCACGTGACCTTTAATGGTGACTTTATTATTAAGTCGTTTCCGTTTCCAGGAATGAATTCATGCGTCGTTTTACATGTATCCAAAATGGTTACTAATTTGATAATTTTCTAGCAAACTGATCTGTTTACCTATTTTTGCCGTGATTATCGCATAATTCTATCATTATTGCGGGGAAATACGAGACCATAGCAATGGTTCAAAAGGATGCACATCAGAAACTACAGCAAATCTTCCGCGTCTTGATTGGGGAGGCGCATGATGAGTGGCATTCACAAAAGGACGAAAGTGACATAAATTCCGACACTGATTGGGCCTGGCATCTTCTCACAGTTCATCGGAAACATTGCACACATAAAGATTGCTTCACCGAGGATGTTGTCATTCAGGACAGGCGAGGGCAACAATATCTCAGAAGCAACCGTCGTATGTATTTATGTTTTGTTGCTTTTACTAATGGAAGATAAGATTAAAGCCGAAGGGTTATGCTTAATATTCAAATCATTCTTAAGCATTGTGCCTTTCTTCTAATCTGTCCCAGTGATATCTTATACAATTTATGCCTACCTATACACCTTTCCATAATTGTTTTAACAGACATAATAATAACACCTGCTGCTGCTGTAGAAAAGAAACTCAGGAACTTAAACCCTAATAAGAGTCAAAATGACCAAATACCAGCAAGATCTCTTAAGGAAGTAGCCACGGAAATCAGTGTACCGCTCTGCATAAATTTTTTAATAAATCCTTAGAGGAGGGCATGTTACCCACCATTTGGAACACTGCTAATGTTTGCCATATTTACAAAAAGGAATGTAAAAGTGGCCCGAGCAACTATAGACCAATCAGCATTACATGTATCCTGTGTAAAGTTTTAGAGTCGTTAATACGAGATGAAATCATCAATTTTATGGAAACAAATTACGTATTTTCCACATGTTAGCACGGGTTTAGAAATAACAGATCATGCAAAACTCAAATCATGTAATACATCGACTACCTTACTTCGAAATTAGACACAGGTGAATCAACAGATGCAATATGTTTAGATTTCTCAAGGGCTTTTGACAGCGTCCCACATACCAGGTTGCTTATGAAATTAAAAAGTTATGGCATTGGAAATAAAATAGTTCAGCGGATCAATAACTACCTAACTAGCAGGAAGCAGATGGTAAAAATCAATGACACAGTCTCAGAGTGGGCAGATATCATTAGTGGGGTTCCACAGGGGAGTGTTATTGGACCTACCCTGTACCTAATATACATAAACAATTTGCCTGATTTAGTCACATGCTATTGCAAAATCTTTGCAGATGTTACGAAAATATATGGTAATCCACTAACCCATCATATACAAGATGACATTAACAAAGTATGTAACTGGGCACACACATGGCAGCTAACCTTCGACACAGCTAAAACCCACGTTTTATGTTTTGGCAGAAACAACCCCATCACTAAGACTTCTAAGTACTATATGACAGATTCCACCGAAATACAGACAATCTCAATGTCGGGAAGTGAAAAGGACCTGGGAGTGTATGTCGATGAAAGTCTAACATTTGACATACACATCAATACTATGGTGTCCAAGGCCAGCCAAATATTAGGAATCATAATGAGAACATTTCGCCACATAAATCCTAGCATCTTCAGTTTACTTTATAAATCCTTGGTGAGACCAATACTAGAATATTGTAATTGCCTATGGTCGCCCAGATTCAAAAGACAATCCCAAATAATAGAACAGGTCCAGCGTAGAGCTACAAAAATTATACCAGAAATGAGAAATTACAGCTATCCAGAAAGAATTACCATGCTAAACTTAATGTCATTAAAATACAGGCGCATTCGTGGGGGTGGGGGCCTAATTGAAACATATAAAATCATACACAGCCAATACAACATTGACAAAAATACCTTCTTCATGCCCTCCACCAATACTCAGACTAGGGGACACAAACTTAAGTTATGCACACAGCGTAGCAATAAGGATATTCGTAAATTTTTCTTTTCCAACTGAGTAGTACCATACTGGAACTCACTAACAGCTGAGGCTGTAGGGGCACCTACTCTTGAAGTATTTAAAATAAAAGTAGACAATCACTATAGGGAAATAATCCATAACTATGACTAGAATCTACATAAATTCAGAACAATAACAAGCCATATGCTTATGTTCTTTGGATATGATGATGAGACTGGATTGAGGTGACCAGCAGCGTGCCTCAAGGAAGCGTCCTGGGACCTATACTTTTTCTGATATATATAAATAACCTACCTGACGGACTAACCTGCCACTGCAAAATTCTCCTTCGATCAATACTCACCATTCTGTTACTTCTGATATACAGCTGGCCTTGACAGCGGCTCTAGGATTATAGACTTAGAAAGCTTTACCGACTCCTGGGAACCGGGTACTCGGCTCCCAACTGCCGAGTACCCGTTTACCATAGAGCTCATTCTTGTTTGCATAGCAACAAGAGCAATACATGCTTTCTGCATTGAGGATTTTAGTGTTTTTTGTGAAAGAAAATCTCTAAGTCTTTAATCTGTGATAGTTTGTGTGTTCGTGAAAGGATTAACTAAAGGATACTATGGAGAATACCACCGAAGATAACCAGGTTGTATCGTTCTTTATTATCCATAGTTAAAAGACTTAGGTCTCTAAATTTCGCTGTGTTGCATGTTCCAATTTCTGACCCCATAGAATCTGGGACGTGTGCTAACAACGATATATGCCAGACGATCGCCTCTTTAACCCCCAACAGGCGATCGGCAGATATGAAAATAGGTGTTATGCTACAGTATTTCTAACACGAATATCGGCTGACGTCGTTCTCCGTAGGATCCGAGCGGGTGACGTCACACCCGGTCGCTCGGATGTTTATGTGAAGAAAAATTCTTCATTAATTCGCGCATCTTGTTCTGGGTGCTGCGTACTAAAAATGGTACCGGAAACTTTAGAATGATCAAGTTTACGTGCGATCACGATCGGTTTGCAATGATCGGTGGTTTCAAAATTCTTGAGTAGATGCGTGGTCTGCGGTTTTACCGTGTGATACAGCAGTTTGTTATACATTATGTTGTTTTCTTCACATATCGTGCTGCTTTCGTTAGGAGTATAATTTATATTGATTAGTAAATATACCCCGAATGCTATGCGATATGATTCCTGGAGCCGTTACACATCCTGGAGGATCTATTATGGGTGTGTTTAATGCCCGCCTCGTTCTTGTCATCATAGTCAATGCGATCGTTGTTGTAACGTGGCAGGGTGGGGTGCGGGAGGGTTACAGTTAATTTATGAGTCAAATTATTTGAAAATTAATTGTCTGCCTTCCATCCGGGTCTCGTTCCGCTTGTTTATTGTAGGTTTGTGCTTATGTTATAGGCCAAGCCAGCCCCGCCATCATGTGACGAATGCCATAAGTTTGTCCGTGTCGTGTTCAAGGACCATGTCTGTTTTAGGTGTTCCCTGTGTAATATTGATCATAGGTGTAATGTTTGTGCAGTGTGGTCCGTTGAGATGATGGTTAAGTTCCTTGCCAGAAGGACTTGGCTGGGTCTGACGCGGGGTCAGGCGGTCCGAGAGTAAATCGTGGAGCGCCCGGTGGGGGTGCTCCACGTCCCCAGCTGGAAGTGGCGGAGATGGCACCGCCGGCGTGGTTTGGTCCGGCTGTGCAGGGTTTTTCTGCATAGCGTTCTGCCCACGCTGGTGTCGTCCCTGCTACCAAAGGTTGGGGGGCAGTTTCTCCCCATGCCTGGACGGATCCTGTCCTCGGACAGGATTCTGGACTGGTTATCGAGGGGGCCATCTCGTACGGCCCCCTGGCAGTCCCGTCTGGCTTCGGCCAGACGGGTTTCTGTTTCTCTGCAGCCACCTCCGGGTGGTCCAGTAGCGGTGGCCGGTCCGTCAGGTGTGGGAGCCGTCCGCCAGGACGGTTCCACGGTTGACTCGTCTAGTGACGACTCTTCGGAGTCTGAAGACGAGGAGGAGAGGTTGCTGCGGCCCGTGAAGCCGCAGGTGGAGAATATGGAGGTTGATTCCGTCCTGGACGGAACCGGCCTCCATTTGTCTGGTTTGGCGCAAGCCAGGTCAGCGGCTCCGCCTGTGGCAGAGGCAAATCCGTTACCGTGCACCGGTTCCGTGCGGCTTGGTTTGGCACCAGCCGTCACGGGAACGGGCGTGCCGGGCCGGGCGTGGTACTCACCTATCTCGCCTGGTCCGGCAGTCGGACGTGGGGTGCCGTTGGCGCCCGTGTCCGGCTATGGTTCCGCGACTGCTACGGGTCCGTACGGTTTTCCGTGCGGACCTACCCCATGGACCGGAGTGTTTCATGGGGTGGCGGCGGAACCGTGTGGTACCGGAGTGCCTGGCGTGTCAGCCATGGCTCCTTGCCGGGAGGCCGTGGCTGGCAGACCCGTGAGCACGTCAACGGGTGACGTGTTTGCGGGGGTATCTTCATCGGAGGTAGATTGGTCAGATGCTCTGGCGTGGCTAGGGTTGACCCGTCTGTGGTTTCGGCCACGGCCGATGAAGATGCGCCCCGTCCGTCGGTTGCATTGATCAGGACGGGGATTTTGCCCGCGGCCCGGATCCAGTCAGTGGGACTGGATCCACGGTTCATAGAATTGTTGGATGCTATTTATAGCAAACAACTGATGACCAAGGGTCAGCTCCCTGCGGCCTCCAGGGAGGTGCGGGCAAGATGTCGTATTCCACGGGGGGAATACGACAGGTATGGTGTAGTCCCGTCGCTCACGGAGGATGACCGATGGGTACTGGGCGTCCATAGTGCCGTGGCGGATCGCCCCGGTCCGGCACTTGTGGACAAGTCTCAGGTACACCAGGAAGAAGTCCTGTCCCTATGCGATGAGGGTGTGAGGGCAGCGATGAGCGCTGTCAACCACTCTTATCGTCTCCTTCAGTCGGTGTGGGCTGAAGCGGGGGCAGGCCACCCTGTGCCACTTGTGGCGCTTTCATGTGTCAATGACGGCCTGGTGCTGTCGATGGACGCATTGGCAAGGGTGCAAGCGCATGTGACGGAATCCAGGAGGCAAATGGTCATTGACCATATGCGTCCGGCTTCTTGGGACGCCCCTGACAGGGCCTAGCATCTTCGGTGGCCAAGCGCGGGCCATCTTAGAGGATACCGCCAGTATCGCGCAGAATCGGTTAGCGGTAAACCTAGAGCTAGTGCGGCAAGCGCACGCACTAGGGGCTGTGGGGAAACCGCTAACGGGACAACCTTCAAAGAAGCTGAAGAAGCATAAGGGCAAGGCGAAAGCTAGGCCTGTTGCGACTTCTGCTTCAGCTGGGTTTTCGGAGCCGCCGCCGGCGAAGAAGCCCAGGAAGGTTGTAGAGGCGCCTACCCTCCCCAATGTTGCTCCTGACCGCTATAGAGGTGGGAAGGGCAGGGGTAAGGGTAAGGCCTCAAAGGGCGGACAGAAGGGGCCGAAGCGTACCTGAAGGTACGAAAGCTCCCTTCATATCCGCCTGGACCGCGCCTGTGCGACAGGAACAGCGGTGCCAGTTATACCCGTCGTGCCTAGAACGAAATGGTTCTCTCTCTCTCTCGTTAAGAAAGAGGGGGGGGGGGGTGCGGACTGCGAGCCGGACAACCCCGTTAGACGTCGAGGCATCTATGGTGGGTGGAAGGCTCATGCGTTTCGTCGAGGCCTGGCAAGGTGTGACGTCAGACAGTCTGGTCCTGGGATGGTTATCCCAGGGTTACATGCCGGAGTGGTGGGACTTTCCACCACAAAATCTGTCTTTGGCACCTGTCTGGACACCCGTACCAAGGGAGCCAGACAAGTTAGAAGCCGTTCAAAAGGAGTGTCGGGTTTGCTTCTGAAGGGAGACAATAAAACCAGCAAACCGAAACACTCCAGGCTTCTATTCAAACATGTTCCTTGTCCCCAAGAGCACAGGGGGATGGAGACCCATACTCAATCTCAGGCCATTAAATTGGTTTATCCATACGCCTCGGTTCCAGATGGAAACGCCGAGGTCGGTAATTGCGGGATTGAGGAAACGAATGTGGTGTGTATCGATCGATCTGAAAGATGCATATTTCCACATTCCTATGAATCGGAGTTGGTACAGGTTTTCTGAGATTTGCGTTTCAGAATCAAGTATGGGAGTTTACAGTTCTCCTGTTTGGCCTGTCGACAGCTACGAGGGTTTTCACAAGAGTGGTCCTTGCGGTGACAGCGTTTCTCAGAAAAGAGAACGTGGCGCTACACACCTACATAGACGACTGGCTGCTCAAGGCAGACTCGGCAGCCAGGTTGAACGTGGATACTGCTCTGACTCTGAAGTTACTTTCAGATCTAGGCTGATAGTCAACGAGGAGAAATCCGAGTTGACGCCCACTCAACATTTCGTTTATTTGGGGATGCGATTCGACCTCGAGGAGGGCAGGGTTTACCCGTCAGAGCCCAGAGTGGTGTCTCTGTTAGCCATCCTCAAGAGTTTTCGAGTGGGAAACCACATTCAGGCGAGGTGGTTCCTTCAGATGCTGGGCATGATGGTCTCCATGGAGCAGGGTATCCCGTACGCTGCTCTAATGCGAAGGCCTATTCAGTTGTATCTGATGTCTCTGTGGAAACAGAGAACAGAACTCCTGTCAATACTGGTGCCAGTTTTGGAGCCGATAATGTCGCATCTTCTATGGTGGAAACAGCGTCAGAATCTCCTATTAGGGGTTTCGCTGCACCTACCCCACCCCCAGCTGTCCGTCTACACGGATGCATCGCTGGAAGGGTGGGGTGCCTGCCTGGGAGAACACCAGGTCTCGGGCACATGGACTCTCCCGGAGAGTCAGCTGCATATCAATCTGTTGGAAATGATGGCAGTGGAACTGGCGTTGGAAGAGTTCCTTCCGATGATCAGGGGCAGGGTGATATTGATACGGTCGGACAATTCGACAGTAGTATCATATATAAATCGCCAAGGCGGGACCAGGTCGCCCACTCTGTGTATCAGGGTGTGGCACTTGATTCAATGGTGCAGGAATTACTCGGTTGTTTTGAAAGCAGCTCATATTCCTGGCCGATTGAACATTCTGGCGGATGCTTTGTCTCGCAGACAGAGAATCCTGCCAACAGAATGGTCCCTCAACCCTCCAGTTCTGCGACGGATCTTCGAGCATTGGGGCAAACCCAACGTGGACTTGTTCGCCACAAAGGAAAATGCTCAAATCATGACATATGTCTCGCCGATTCCAGATCCAAATGCCGTCGATACAGACGCTCTGGCGATAAGCTGGAGAGGGATGCACGCTTACGCGTACCCACCCACCATTCTTCTACCGAAGGTATTGGTGAAGGTCAGGGAGGAACCGTGTCTGGTCCTGCTAATAGCGCCGTATTGGCCGAGCAGGGCGTGGTTCACGGATCTTCTAGATCTGCTGGTGGAAAATCCTGTGCAGTTGCCCGAGATTCCGAACATAATCTCCCAGGCTAAGGGACGCTTCCTACACGAGCGTCCCGAAATGTTCAAATTGACTGCGTGGATGTTAGCAAACAACGTTCCACGTCGGAAGGCTTTTCTCGACAGGCTGTTGATTTCATCGCGGCTACGAGAAGGAGGTCAACCTTCAAATCATATAACAACAAGGTTAACAGATTTGCAGACTGGTGTGAAGAAAAGGGTATTGATACCTTTCAATCCACTATCAGCAAATAGCAGACTTTCTCTGTGAGCTGTTCTTTTCACGACTAGCTCCCGTCACAGTTGCTGGATACAAGTCAGCTTTGGCATCAGTTATCCCTTGTCTAGCCAACAGGGATAGTCCAGAGGTGGCCCAGTTAAATGTGATGTTGAAGGGAATGAGCAATCTCCGACCGAGACAACCGGTAGTCATTCCAGCCTGGAGTCTATCTTTAGTGCTTAATGTACTGGCCAAGCACCCTTTCGAACCGTTGCGTTCGGCTAGTCTAAAGCATTTGACTCTAAAGGCGGTCTTTCTATTGGCAGCTTCCTCAGCTAGAAGGCGCAGTGAGATCCATGCGCTTTCGGCAGAGAGGAACCGATTTATTGTTTCTGGAGAAGGTCTGCGTCTTCTGCCAAGAGCAGAGTTTATGTCAAAGAACCAATCTTTGAGATATCCCGGCAAACCGATCATTATACCGAAGTTAACTAGGTTTGATCGTGATGCTAGTGTCTGGTGCTCGGTCCGTGCTTTGACTAAGTACAAGAAACGGACTGACTCGTTACGGTCGAACGATAGACATCTGTTGATCTGCCATAAAAAGTCTTATGGCGCCGCATCCATGGATACTATCTCTCGTTGGGTGGTCGAATGCATTCAGACTACTCAGGAGATGGCGACTGGGCACCAGGTGCAAGGCGGAAGGGCACACAATGTCAGAGGAATAGCCGCCTCGACCGCCCTTTACAATGGTGTTCCGTTAAAGGACATCATAGCCGTTGCACAATGGCACTGTGAGTCCTCATTCACGGATTACTATATGAGGGATGTGTCAGACTCAGCCAATCCACTCGCTTTAGCTGTTTTGAAACGATAGTTAGTGACCACACTGCTTTTCACCCTTTTCTCACTTCGGTAAGAAAAGAACCTAAAGCAGGCATGGTCAGGCGAGAGGATGTCAACCAGATTGTGTCACTGATAGCCGAACCGGTGAATGAATCATAAGGTAATTCAATAGTGAGAGTTTTTTGTATTTGTATATGTATCATGTTCATTCATCTTATATATTCATGCTCATTCCCAGGCTAATACATGGAATATGCAGGGAGCAGTTAACCCTCTTGGCATATTTGTGTTTTCAGGCGAGATACATGTTCGTTAGTTCTCTCCCTTTTCTTAGGAGGAAAAAGGGGGAGGGGGACTGTGACGCGAATGTGATTCGGTTCCGTGAACTTGACGGTCCTTTTAGGTCTCCGTTAGTCAAGTTTGAAGTCTAAAATCTTTCTCCAAGGGGCAAAATTAGCATGTATGGCTTGCCCCTTCCCACCAGGTTACTGATCAAATCTGGTGTATATCAGAAGTAACAGAATGGTGAGTATTGATCGAAGGAGGATGCAGGAAATGTCAATTTCCCTTTCTCCGAGATCTAACAATACTCACCATTCTGTTACGGACCCAGCCTCCCAGCCCCATGGAGGCAAGCCATAGTTTTCTCTTGTTTGGTGGCTATGCAAACAATATGAGCTCTATGGTAAACGGGTACTCGGCAGTTGGGAGCCGAGTACCCGGTTCCCAGGATTCGGTAAAGCTTTCTAAGTCTATAATCCTAGAGCCGCTGTCATGGCCAGCTGTATATCAGAAGTAACAGAATGGTGAGTATTGTTAGATCTCGGAGAAAGGGAAATTGACATTTCCTGCATACTATGATGTACAGCCAATATAAGCAGCTTTGGCTCGATATCATGGCGCTAGAAAACTTAATTCATTCTCTAAAATGGTTAGAACTCATATAGATAGCACCACGAAAATTGAATGCAATTTCCTCGTATACATGCTTACCGTCGTACCACTATATTTAATGTATGCCTCAAAAACATCATCCGGGAAGTGAAATTATTAAATTGGACTGCCTAAATATTGCATATCTTCAACAAAGATAATTTGTTGCATCAAAATCAATGCCACTTTTGACATAAAATGTCATCTTGGAAATATAGATAATTCTTATAGATAGTAATTATCTTTGATCTCTATGCCAAATCCACAGACACCCACGGGTACCTCCACTATACTCGGTGCACCATTCTCCCTGTAAGGATGCATATGGTCAATTTCTATGTCTTAGGCGCATCTGCAGTTCTGAACACGTGTACAAGACTGACCGCATCAGTCTCCTCCTGCAAGGATATTTTGAGAATAGGGGATATGCCATATTAAGCATCCTCACCACAGCAAAACCAAAGGCCAGGCAAACCCTACTGCACCTAGTACCACAGACCCAACACCAAACCATGCAGAAGACAATATTACAAGTTTATTCTCAATTAATATTCCACTAAAGAAGAATGAAGAATCACATCTGTACTGTCTGCCAGATGAGCTATACCAGAAGGAGCTCGTTAATCAGGCACAAAGTCTCCAAACTCTCTCCTCACTACTGTTGGAGATTAAAGCATTAAGCACAGAAGGTTGTTTTCTCTCATTGCTTCATATAAGGGCCCCTGAACCCTGGCCCCACACCCATCATACATACTATAGGCCCCAGATAAACCAGGTTCAAGCAGACACCACACTGCGCCTCTGAGGAGTTCTGCACCAGAACGAAATGCCACGAAGTCTGAATCATATACACAGTGATGTGACAACTTTGATCTTTATACACCAATCTCGTACCATAATAAAGTTTTGCACCGCCAAAACACATCTTGCACCACCAAAAAACATTTTCAGCACTGCCAAAACATGGTGCATCGCTGGAAATTCACTATGCACCGGCGAAAATGTAGCAGCGCCAAAAAATGCAGAGCTAAACCGCTAAAATGGAGTTTTCTAGCACAGGCAAAAATGGTACAACCATACCTCTATATCTGAGCCCAGCCCACTTCCAGCCCATGATTGGGAGAGTATAAAAGGAGTCGACTCACAGTACTCATTCAGACTTGGTCTTACTGAAAGAACAAGCGTCAGGCGATCCAAAGAGTTTCTCTAATTACAAGATTACGTCGTTAGTCACATGTTAGTACTATTGAAAATATAGAAATTGTGTGATATTATGAATGCGGTAAGATTAAATCAAATTAAGAAGGGTTATAGTGAGTACTCTGCAAATATATTATACTGGACTCGAAACTCAGAAATTACTATATATAATCATTGCGTTACAGTAACCAAATATTTTACTGAAGGGGAGATCGCATTTATGAAACTCCCGCTTGCTCCTCAAACACAAAAGCGTTTTAACCTCTTCTGTGATTAGAGGCACATATCCACAAGCACTCTACAGTGATTATATCTGTGTTTATGATCATGAATGAACTCGCATGGTCATGGGGATTTCCGAGTTTTATTTCCTCTTGATGAATATTACAATAATATAGGGTACATTTACAGAGTTTATGATTGCAAACAATAGGCGTATTACATAATATGATGCCCTCCAGCCAGGGTTGGGTTTTGGACTGTCCAAAACTAATTTTGAACAGACTTTGTCTAAAACCTGTCTTAAAGGGTTTAAACCAGTCCAAAACTGTCCAAAACTAATTTCAGCATATTTGATATATATTAAGATATATAAAGTTATTACAAATATTATGCATGTTAACAGATTAAGATTACAGGCATGAAAATTCAGTTTTATGAAATGTGTAAGAGGTATGACATGTTGCTTATGCTCATTTAACCTTCAGTAATCTAAATCAGACAGTCCTCTCAGCATCCTATAACAAAAGACAAGCTTTGATGCTTTCTCTACTCCTAGTCTGTTTGATATAATAATTGATTATTATCCAGAATTTAAATCTGGTTAGCATGACTGACTAATTAGTTAGTTGATCAATAGCAATGAGTCCCACACACTGTGCCCCAACCATGACATGTAACTGTAACGTTGGCTAATTTTGAAAGCATGCTGGCCTTAGGAAATACCATAGATGGGGTACTATAACACTGTTGAAAGTAGATGTGTGGTGTGTGTTTGTGTAGGGGGATGTAATAAAATTTTGAATGGATTTTAAAGCACATAGCAGGTATTCATGAATTAATCTTAACTGAATCGCATCATCTAGTCTGCTTGATGACTCCATTCATGTTGTTTCCACACCACCCAACAACACATGCAGTACATATATATTTTCATTGCATGAATTATGTCTAGTGAAATTGGTGTATCATTGATAACTGTAGGTTACGCAGAACAAATTATCCTGACCTATTTTATGGCTACGCAAATTCTTAAAATTTCGAGGCCCATGGTTAGTACATGTCGTTTGGTAATAGGCCATAAAGGTCATGGAACAGAGATTAATGCACTCAGTGGTCATTCTGATTTCTGCGTGTGGCACAATGACCCTCAGAGAATGGCATCACTCACAACAATGGAAGAAAGTCATGTGTGTCATTCTACACTAGTTTTATCATATAAAATAATGTATTCTATGCAGGCCACACAGAATAGTCTTGCCCTTCGAGCAGGTGCTAGCATGAACTTGATTGCCCGAACAGTGTTTTAGCTTGTCCTTCAGTTCATGAATGTAAACTAACGGCAGCATCATTATCATACATTAATAAATACTATGTAATGGAATAATAGCATTTTTAAATGATTTCCATTACAAATAGCGCTGTGGCCCTGAGGCACTGGTGCTAACTGCTCACAGCTTTTCTGTAGGAAGTGCTGTATAATTAGAACATGTCTTCTCCCGTTTTCTTCTGCAATTGTTTCCAAGCCAGACAGAAATCGTTCTTCTGGTGTTATTGAGCAAAATGTCTTTATGCGTTAATTTGAATATCATGTTTGTGTTTCAATTTATAAAGATTTCGCAGAAAAGATGACATTTTCCATTTCAAAAATAAATTTCCGTTTCAAATTGGCAGTTCTGTGAATTCATTTTGTTTTCCGTTGTTGTTGAAGACCACTGCCCGTATGTTGCTTCCAGTCAAATTAATTTCAAAATATTCAATAAAACAAGGTTTATATTGTAAAGAATATACGTTTTCCGGTGTTTGTCTGTGAAAGTGTTAACGACAGTGCTTGGAAACTTATGGTATGATAAACTTGAATTATTAACAGTCATACATGCATGACAGGTACAGGGTTAGCCAGCTGTTTCACTCTACATGTAGATCTATGGCATGTACACTTACTTGTACAATTCTTGTATAATTTACAGAGGGAAAACCTGGTTGTCCGCCTCTTATGACTCCAGATCCGACAATCGCTGCTGCCGCAAAGCTCATCCTAGCTGAGCATGTATTGGCTGATAGGCAAGGAGGTGCAGGAGCCGGTCAGAAGCGCCCTCAGAACATGGCTGCTGCTAGGACAGTTGTTGAGCAGGCGAGGAATAATAAAGCAATGGTCCGTGGGTGAGTGATACACATGTGAAAACCCTTAATGCTTCAATGGTCAAGCTGGCCACAACCACTCTTAGTCTTGTTGAATGTCCATCTGCAGGCCAAGAGAAAACAATTTTAGGAAATTTATCACTGGAATGCCTGACTCGCTAACCGAGCCAGTCATGGCAGTGGTAAATATATTTTAAACAAGCGGCCCAAGGGCCTGTGACGCTCACCTGCACCATTAGCATTTGAAACATTTGCATTTAAATATACACGATTCTTTACATTAAACAAGATGGCCACTGGAGAAATTGACCAATCAAAATTCTGAATGAAAGTTATGGAGCCTATCACTATAGAATACATCTAACCAAATTTGGTTGAAATATGTCAAGCAGCTATGGAGGAGTAGCATTTTGACCATTTCCAGTAAATTTTTCACTAAATCTAAGATTTTCACCCAAAACATTTATGAGTCAAAATTCTGAATAGAAATTCTGGAGCCCATCACCATAGGATCCTTTCAGCCAAATTTGGTTGAAATTTGCTCAGAATGGTAAGGAGAAGAAGCATTTGGACAATTTCCGATACATTTTTCGTAAAATCTAAGATTTTCACCCAAAAAATTGATTAATCAAAATTCTGAATAGAATTTCTACAGCTTACCACGATAGAAGCCATCTAGCCAAATTTTGTTGAAATATGTCAAGCAGCTATGGAGGAGTAGCATTTTGACCATTTCCGGTAGATTTTTCATAAAATCTAAGATTTTCACCCAAAAAATTGGTCGATCAAAATTCTGAATAGATGTTCTAGAGCTTACCTCCATAGAATCCATCTAGCCAAATATGGTTGAAATATGTCAAGCAGCTAAGGAGGAGTAGCATTTTGACCATTTCCGGTAGATTATGAATAAAATGAAGATTTTCACCCAAAAAATGATCAATCAAAATTCTGAATAGAATTCTAGAGCTTACCACCATCGAATCCATCTAGCCAAGTTTGGTTGAAATATTCACGTAGCTAAGATGGAGTAACATTTTGACCATTTCCGGTAGATTTTTCATAAACAGACTTTCACCCAAAAAATCGAGCAGTCAAAATTCTGAAAAAGCGCTGGAGGGTACCACCATAGGATCCTTTCAGCCAAATTTGCTTGAAATCGGTCAAACCGTTAAGAAGATGAATCGATTTGACGGACGACGGATCGGCGGACGGACGACGGATGGCCGCCATGGCATAAGTTACCCTATTAGCCAGCCAGGTGAACTAAAATAGTCTTCCTGGTCTGCAAGTGGGCAATTTAATGGACAAATTGTTTAATTGTATGCCGCATAATTTGTTGATATTTCTGACAAAGCTGCTAACTATACGTCATAATTATTGTGCATACATTATAGGTATCTATAACTGTATTACGAACAGGAAGTTGATCAGATATTCATCCTTTGATGATGATAGCATTGCCAAGATTAAAATTTTTAACATTCCACGAATGGCCATTATTACAGCCTCAATAAGAGAAAGTATATATACCCAAAACACCGGAAAACCAGCCTCAATGTGTGTATGGTTAATTGTTTTATGATGTCAGCCTATAGACATTGGTATATGTGCCGAATTGGTTAAAAAATGTCAATTTCCTCAGAAAATGTCCATTTGCAGACCATGAAGACTATTTTTGAAAATGTACTACTGGAATGAATGACTGGCGCCAGTTAGTTCAGTGGTAAATTTTCCAAAATAGTCTGTCTGCAAATGGACATTTATAAAGACCACTGTAGAAGTCGTTAAAGGGTTAAAGACCCAAGTTATGGATGCTGAAAAATGTAAGTAGTTCATATGAACCAATAGAGGCTTACCTCCCTTATGTACATGTATTGTATCTTTATACATGTTATTTCTCCTTCGATCAATACTCACCATTCTGTTACTTCTGATATACAGCTTGCCCTGACAGCGGCTCTATGATTATAGACTTAGAAAGCTTTACCGACTCCTGGGAACCAGGTTGAACGTGGATACTGCTCTGACTCTGAAGTTACTTTCAGATCTAGGCTGGATAGTCAACGAGGAGAAATCCGAGTTGACGCCCACTCAACATTTCGTTTATTTGGGGATGCGATTCGACCTCGAGGAGGGCAGAGTTTACCCGTCAGAGCCCAGAGTGGTGTCTCTGTTAGCCATCTTCAAGAGTTTTCGAGTGGGAAACCACATTCAGGCGAGGCGGTTCCTTCAGATGCTGGGCATGATGGTCTCCATGGAGCAGGTTATCCCGTACGATGCTCTAATGCGAAGGCCTATCCAGTTGTATCTGATGTCTCTGTGGAAACAGAGAACAGAACCCCTGTCAAAACTGGTGCCAGTTTTGGAGCCGATAATATCGCATCTTCTATGGTGGAAACAGCGTCAGAATCTCCTATTAGGGGTTTCGCTGCACCTACCCCACCCCCAGCTGTCCGTCTACACGGATGCATCGCTGGAAGGGTGGGGTGCCTGCCTGGGAGAACACCAGGTCTCGGGCACATGGACTCTCCCGGAGAGTCAGCTGCATATCAATCTGTTGGAAATGATGGCAGTGGAACTGGCGTTGGAAGAGTTCCTTCCGATGATCAGGGGCAAGGTGATATTGATACGGTCGGACAATTCGACAGTAGTATCATATATAAATCGCCAAGGCGGGACCAGGTCGCCCACTCTGTGTATCAGGGTGTGGCACTTGATTCAATGGTGTGGGAATTACTCGGTTGTTTTGAAAGCAGCTCATATTCCTGGCCGATTGAACATTCTGGCGGATGCTTTGTCTCGCAGACAGAGAATCTTGCCAACAGAATGGTCCCTCAACCCTCCGGTTCTGCGACGGATCTTCGAGCATTGGGGCAAACCCAACGTGGACTTGTTCGCCACAAAGGAAAATGCTCAAATCATGACATATGTCTCGCCGATTCCAGATCCAAATGCCGTCGATACAGACGCTCTGGCGATAAGCTGGAGAGGGATGCACGCTTACGCGTACCCACCCACCATTCTTCTACCGAAGGTATTGGTGAAGGTCAGGGAGGAACCGTGTCTGGTCCTGCTAATAGCGCCGTATTGGCCGAGCAGGGCGTGGTTCACGGATCTTCTAGATCTGCTGGTGGAAAATCCTGTGCAGTTTCCCGAGATTCCGAACATAATCTCCCAGGCCAAGGGACGCTTCCTACACGAGCGTCCCGAAATGTTCAAATTGACTGCGTGGATGTTGTCAAACAACGTTCCACGTCGGAAGGCTTTTCTCGACAGGCTGCTGATTTGATCGCGGCTGCGAGAAGGAGGTCAACCTTCAAGTCATATAACAACAAGGTTAACAGATTTGCAGACTGGTGTGAAGAAAAGGGTATTGATACCTTTCAATCCACTATTCAGCAAATAGCAGACTTTCTCTGTGAGCTGTTCTTTTCAGGACTAGCTCCCGTCACAGTTGCTGGATACAAGTCAGCTTTGGCATCAGTTATCCCTTGTCTAGCCAACAGGGATAGTCCAGAGGTGGCCCAGTTAAATGTGATGTTGAAGGGAATGAGCAATCTCCGACCGAGACAACCGGTAGTCATTCCAGCCTGGAGTCTATCTTTAGTGCTTAATGTACTGGCCAAGCACCCTTTCGAACCGTTGCGTTCGGCTAGTCTAAAGCATTTGACTCTAAAGGCGGTCTTTCTATTGGCAGCTTCCTCAGCTAGAAGGCGCAGTGAGATCCATGCACATTCGGCAGAGAGGAACCGATTTATTGTTTCTGGAGAAGGTCTGCATCTTCTGCCAAGAGCAGAGTTTATGTCAAAGAACCAATCTTTGAGATATCCCGGCAAACCGATCATTATACCAAAGTTAACTAGGTTTGATCGTGATGCCAGTGTCTGGTGCCCGGTCCGTGCTTTGACTAAGTACAAGAAACGGACTGACTCGTTACGGTCGAACGATAGACATCTGTGGATCTGCCATAAAAAGCCTTATGGCGCCGCATCCATGGATACTATCTCTCGTTGGGTGGTCGAATGCATTCAGACTACTCACGAGATGGCGACTGGGCACCAGGTGCAAGGCGTAAGGGTACACGATGTCAGAGGAATAGCCGCCTCGACCGCCCTTTACAATGGTGTTCCGTTAGAGGACATCATGGCCGTTGCACAATGGCACTGTGAGTCCTCATTTACGGATTACTATATGAGGGATGTGTCAGACTCAGCCAATCCACTCGCTTTAGCTGTTTTGAAACGATAGTTAGTGACCACACTGCTCTTAACCCTTTTTTCACTTTGGTAAGAAAAGAACCTAAAGCAGGCATGGTCAAGCGAGAGGATGACAACCAGATTGTGTCACTGATGGCCGAACCAGTGAATGGTTGGAGGCGGTACGTCTGGAGTCCAATTATCATAAGGTAATTCAATAGTGAGAGTTTTTTGTATTATGGATGTGTATCATGTTCATTCATCTTATATATTCATGCTCATTCCCAGGCTAATACATGGAATATGCAGGGAGGAGTTAACCCTCTTGGCATATTTGTGTTTCAGGCGAGATACATGTTCGTGAGTTCTCTCCCTTTTCTTAGGAGGAAAAGGGGGGGGGGCCGGTGATGCGAATGTGATTCGGTTCCGTAAACTTGACGGTCCTTTTCGGTCTCCGTTAGTCAAGTTTGAAGTCTAAAATCTTTCTCCAAGAGGCAAAATTAGCATTTATGGCTTGCCCCTTCCCACCAGGTTACTGATCAAATCTGGTGTATATCAGAAGTAACAGAATGGTGAGTATTGATCGAAGAAGAATGAAGGAAATGTCAATTTCCCTTTCTCCGAGATCTAACAATACTCACCATTCTGTTACGGACCCAGCCTCCCAGCCCCACGGAGGCAAGCCATAGTTTTCTCTTGTTTGGTGGCTATGCAAACAATATGAGCTCTATGGTAAACGGGTACTCGGCAGTTGGGAGCCGAGTACCCGGTTCCCAGGAGTCGGTAAAGCTTTCTAAGTCTATAATCCTAGAGCCGCTGTCAAGGCCAGCTGTATATCAGAAGTAACAGAATGGTGAGTATTGTTAGATCTCGGAGAAAGGGAAATTGACATTTCCTTCAATTTGCAGCCACGGAAAGACTATTTTTGAAGATTTAACACGGGAATGACTGGCTCGATAACCGAGCCAATCATTCCATTGGTATATTTTCAAAAATAGTCTTCTTGTCTGCAAATGGACATTTTCTATGAAAAAATTAAAAATTTTAAAAACATTCGAGGATTTAAGAGTTAACCCTATTACTGCTGAAATACATGTCTCGCAATTTTGCTGTTGGATTGCAAGTAACAATTTACTCTCATTGCTTAGTTGCAAGTATCAATTGCCCCTTTACTGGTGAATGGCAAGTCCCTATTAAGTGCCCAATTATCCCTTGTACTGCTGAATTTTGAGTCTCCATTAAGCCTTTTACAGCAGAATGGCAACTCACTTCCATGTAACCCGCAGGCGTAGATTTTAAGGATTTTTTCTTCTAACCCGGACAGGATGCATCGTCCTTTTGCATAATCCTCGCCCTCCCACTACGTTCTTGTATCGAGTACCATGCTTGCACGCCTTTGATGTTTGTGCTAAGTTCATGAAGCTTCATACATATTAATGAACTGGGGTCAGTCAACTTGCGCCAATGAGATTGCTCAATAAGAAATCAGGAAGTAGACAAATTTACGCATGTGCGTAAACCAAACCAGCGGTTTTTGTTACCGAAAACCAATCTACACATTTTCTGTTCCTCAGATAACTTGTTTGGAGCAAAACTATTGCAAACTTTTGAAAATATCTTTCCAATTTAACAGCGTCGTGCTCGCCGTTGTTTTTGTGATTGTAAATTAGGTCACCAGACGAAGCCTCGCCAAGCACGTGAAGTAGGCATAAATCTGATTGGCTACCTCCAGCCCACCAGCTTAATGTTACTTCACATAGCGAGAAATCACAGGTCTGCAAGTACGGCCTCGAACAGCGTAGCTATGCGAGTGGGTGTATGTTAGTGCGATGGACGAGATAGTGCATCATTGATTTTACTATCATGCAGCAAATTTCACTAACCCAATCTTTGTAAGCTCAAAGCTGATCACTTCTTTAATCCATTCACTGATGGATCCCTATAAAACTCATTTCCAAGGCAACCATACAGAGCTGTTGAATATTTTGAAATTAATTTGTCTGGAAAGCCGTTGCAGTACAGCTCAGAATTAAATTAACATGTCCTGAGAACAAAAACTCAACAGACAGGAAAAAAGCAACAAATAATGGTGACATTTTTTTTAGCGCACCATGAAGTATCAGAAAATGTTTGGAAACAAAATATGAACATGCCTAGAGAGCATGCCATGTCTTCTAAATACCCGGTGAATTTGTGAAAAACATAGGCGCGTTTCACACGCTTAGTAAATTGGAATGCCTGTGGACTTGGGCTCGTTACAAGTAGAAGTCGGTGTTACCCATTCGAGTTGCCAGTTCTTGCTGTTCGCGAACAGATTTAACAAGAATCCTACCATTCGACAACAGCACAGGAACTGTTTCCCGAACAAAATTTCTACTCCCCATCAGACGAGGAGTGGAAATCTCGTTCGTGAATGCTAAACATGCTAAACTGTTCTCGCTGTGGCATTCTAGAACAGTTTCAGAATGTTGTTCATGGACGACAAGAAAGGACAACACATATTTTCACGATGTTCTATTAAATTAGTTTCGTATCGGGAATAAAACAGAATTGTAAAGTTTATTTGTTGAAATGAATGTTTGCGACGAGATTTTGCAATGGTTTACATAATGTACTTATGCACAAATGTATTCCCGTTGTTAGTGATTGTCATTGTATTTGTACGAAACTATGAGAAGTATGCTAGCTCCATCTATTAAATCCACAGACCTGTATTCATAGTTTCGCCCATCCGGGCATCTTGAGATCGGCCGCCATTAAAGTTTGGGCCAGCTTACTACATGCTAAAGAGGACTACCCATACAAACGCATTGTTAGCTCACCTGGCCAGAATGGCCAAGTGAGCTTATGCCATGGCGACCGTCCGGCGTCCGGCCATCAACTTTTTCCTTTAAACGACTTCTTCTCAATAACCACTGGGCCGATTTCAATTATATTTGGCAGGAAGTATCCTTAGGGCATAGGGATCCAAGTTTGTTCAAACAAAGCCGATCATCCGATTTGGCCGGTGGCCATCTTGGATTTTGGCCGATTTTAGGAAATGGCTTTAAAAATCTTCTTCTCCGAAACCGCTTGGTGGATTGATTCAAAACTCACGAAATATCATATAGGGCAAGAGCTGAACCAAGTTTGTTCGAAGGAACTTGATTGGCCAAATGGTTCGGCGGCCATCTTGGATGACTTAGTTTTCGTAAAAACGACTTATTCTGCAGACCCGCTGAACAGATCTGGCTGAAATTATGGGGATATGATTATGGACTAAGGGCCATTAAAGTTTGTTCATGGGAAGTTGATAGGTAAAAAACATGGCCGCCGTGGACCAATCAAATTTTAGCGTGTTTGGCTGCCATATTCAATTTTTTTATTTGATGGATTGTGAAGCCGAAATTGGTTTTCTTAACTCCGCTTACTTGTCAGTCAGCTATCATATAGCGATAACCCTATTCGTCTTCTGTATGTCCATCCATCCATCTGTTTGTCCGTCACCAACAATGACGGCTCATTTTGTTATTTCTTGACGGATTGACACCAAACTTGGTCACAATGTTAATGACGGCATCTAATATCTGTGTTGTGAAAATGAAACTGATAGGACGTCAAATGCCAGAGTTATCACTCCTTAAATATTTGCAGTCTCACTTTCATAGGGCAAATGGTTTGTTCCCACAGTCTTATCACCATGTCAGATTTTATTGCCAAACTAGATATTAAATTCCAATTAACAGATTAACCTTTCCAATACTGCAGAAATATTTAAGATATGTATTATGTGTTCTGACATCTATGCTCTTAAAAATATTTGAAACGTATTTGATTGAAATTTGTTGCTGCCTTAGGCAGCAATGAAAGTTGTTGCTGCCTAAGGCAGCAATGACTTTCAGTCAAATTATTTTCTAAATCAACTCCAGCTCACCCTACCCCTGCTGCTAACTCGGTGATTCAGCCAGATGTGTTAAATGGATTGTGTGGTGGTGAGGAATAACCTGCTATAAAGACCACCTACCTGCCTTTAGAGACCATTTTCTTCAAATTATATTTAAACCTCTAGTAACCGTCTGACTGAGGTTTTGCAGACGACATATTCCAAAGGTTATATCTCTGAACGTGATAAATATTTTGAAAACAATTGGACTGAAAGTTGTTGGTGGCTAAGCCACCAACAACTTTCAGTTGAATTGTTTTCAAAATATTCAACAAGTCAAGAGCTTTTGAAAATTGAAATTATTGGCTGCACTGGCTTGCAGCAGTGAGACAGTTAAGAAACCAGCTGTTGTTAGCACTGATATCATCTATTTTCACTTAAACATTGTTCAAAATCACTAATGCAAAAAAAAATAGTACAGAGATTGTTGTCAATATCTCGAAAACTAAATCATTTGACTGAAAGTCATTGGAAGTGACACCGATAGATGTAAAACTTAAGTAAGATTAGTTTGATATGCCAATGTTCCAGGTGAGCGATACAGGCCCATTGGGCCTCTTGTTTACATTTTCCATGAAGTTCAAACCATTAAATTCTGTGTCTGAAAGTCTGTAATACCCCCGCCAGGTATCAGAAAACATCAAATCATGAGTGAATTTTGCAAGATATTAAAGAAAATGTAATTAAGGTTTTACATCCCATTGCCCGTATGTTAAATTAGTCCCTCCGAAAATGGCATCTCCCAGGGTATTATGGGAAATTTGATTGAGATGATGTCATCAGGATTCTATGAATTGCTATAGACCGCTTATGACCATTCAATGGCGGCATTTCCGAGCAAAATTTTATAATATCTAGCATATTATTGTGAATGAAACCTTACAGTAAAGACAAACAGAAGCTCGAGACACGTCCACAGTTGATCGTGATAGATCTATTTTGTAGGGTTGTCTGACATTTTACCGGAAATATTAGTCCTGCGAATCTTCCCAGTGTTCTCATTCGGTTGCTTTTGCATTTACTTTTTAAAAACATCGAGCGCAGCGAAACATGCCGACCTGGTGAGATTTGACATAGTTTATCCTCATCCGGTTGCTTTCGCATCTACTTTCTATAAACATCCAGTGCAGCGGAACATGCCGACTTGCAGGATTTGACATACGTGTAGATTATTTTTGCGCGATAGACAAATAGTAGGACTACTGATGATTTTAGCATTTGTTTTCATTTCAATCCCTGTCTACATTACATATCGAGAATACTATTATCGGCGAGCCAGAGGAAAACACAACCACGTTTTAGAAAAACAATCTTGTCGGGAAGTGTTTTGGCGTGTTTAGGCTTATCCTGTTCGTAATTAATTCATGTACATCACGGAAAAAGTCACCTGGCATTTCGACCTCGTCCTGTTTGTGTTTTTCATTTGGCGTGCAATGTTTTCATTTTGCGCGTTTTTGTTTTTCATTTGGCGCGAAATGTTTTGCTTTTTCCCCGCGCATATGTTTTGCTGCTTTTACGTTTTTCGTTAACTTAATTCTGAGTTGTACTGTAATTTCAAAATATTCAATAAAGCATTGAAGGGAGCAGAAAATCTGTTCTTTTGTCAATGTTGTGTGTGTACTGAACATAATGACATTATAACAGTGTTTTTACGTATTTCCTCTTTTGAGAGCATTACTAACCCAGACGGGTTAGTGCAGGTGTAGTTTTACTAACCCATATGAAATTCTACTATCCTCACTAATCCATATGAAATTCTACTATCCTCACTAACCCATATGAAATTCTACTATCCTCACTAATCCATATGAAATTCTACTATCCTCACTAACACATATGAAATTCTACTATTCTCACTAACACATATGAAATTCTACTATCCTCACTAACACATATGAAATTCTACTATCCTCACTAATCCATATGAAATTCTACTATCCTCACTAACCCATATGAAATTCTACTATCCTCACTAACCCATATGAAATTCTACTATCCTCACTAATCCATATGAAATTCTACTATCCTCACTAACACATATGAAATTCTACTATCCTCACTAACACATATGAAATTCTACTATCCTCACTAACACATATGAAATTCTACTATCCTCACTAATCCATATGAAATTCTACTATCCTCACTAATCCATATGAAATTCTACTATCCTCACTAACCCATATGAAATTCTACTATCCTCACTAACACATATGAAATTCTACTATCCTCACTAACCCATATGAAATTCTACTATCCTCACTAACACATATGAAATTCTACTATCCTCACTAACACATATGAAATTCTACTATCCTCACTAATCCATATGAAATTCTACTATCCTCACTAATCCATATGAAATTCTACTATCCTCACTAACCCATATGAAATTCTACTATCCTCACTAATCCATATGGAATTCTACTATCCTCACTAACCCATATGAAATTCTACTATCCTCACTAACACATATGAAATTCTACTATCCTCACTAATCCATATGAAATTCTACTATCCTCACTAACACATATGAAATTCTACTATCCTCACTAACACATATGAAATTCTACTATCCTCACTAACCCATATGAAATTCTACTATCCTCACTAACCCATATGAAATTCTACTATCCTCACTAATCCGTATGAAATTCTACTATCCTCACTAACACATATGAAATTCTACTATCCTCACTAACACATATGAAATTCTACTATCCTCACTAATCCATATGAAATTCTAATATCCTCACTAACCCATATGAAATTCTACTATCCTCACTAACACATATGAAATTCTACTATCCTCACTAACACATATGAAATTCTACTATCCTCACTAACACATATGAAATTCTACTATCCTCACTAACCCATATGAAATTCTACTATCCTCACTAACCCATATGAAATTCTACTATCCTCACTAACCCATATGAAATTCTACTATCCTCACTAACCCATATGAAATTCTACTATCCTCACTAACCCATATGAAATTCTACTATCCTCACTAACCCGTATGAAATTCTACTATCCTCACTAACCCGTATGAAATTCTACTATCCTCACTAACCCGTATGAAATTCTACTATCCTCACTAACCCGTATGAAATTCTACTATCGTCACTAACCCATATGAAATTCTACTATCCTCACTAACACATATGAAATTCTACTATCCTCACTAACACATATGAAATTCTACTATCCTCACTAACCCATATGAAATTCTACTATCCTCACTAACCCATATGAAATTCTACTATCCTCACTAACCCATATGAAATTCTACTATCCTCACTAACACATATGAAATTCTACTATCCTCACTAACACATATGAAATTCTACTATCCTCACTAACCCATATGAAATTCTACTATCCTCACTAACACATATGAAATTCTACTATCCTCACTAACCCATATGAAATTCTACTATCCTCACTAACCCATATGAAATTCTACTATCCTCACTAACACATATGAAATTCTACTATCCTCACTAACACATATGAAATTCTACTATCCTCACTAACCCATATGAAATTCTACTATCCTCACTAACACATATGAAATTCTACTATCCTCACTAACCCGTATGAAATTCTACTATCCTCACTAACCCGTATGAAATTCTACTATCCTCACTAATCCATATGAAATTCTACTATCCTCACTAACCCGTATGAAATTCTACTATCCTCACTAACCCGTATGAAATTCTACTATCCTCACTAACCCGTATGAAATTCTACTATCCTCACTAACCCGTATGAAATTCTACTATCCTCACTAACCCGTATGAAATTCTACTATCCTCACTAACCTGTATGAAATTCTACTATCCTCACTAACCCGTATGAAATTCTACTATCCTCGGGTTAATGGGTTCTGTTAAAATCGAGCCCTGTACCCTTTTACTACATGTAGCTCTTGTTTCTACTAACATCTACATGTACCGAGGAAGTAATGATTTTCTCTATACAATCTTTTTGCAGGGACAAAGGGGCTGTTGATGATGGTGGACACGCGCGTCTGGCACCGGGCCGCGGTATACGATCTGCCTGGCCACAACAACAGCAGCAACAACAACAACAACAACAACAACAACAGAGGAATCCAAATCAGGTTATGGCACAGGTGAGAACACATTCATGTAACCGTAACCTTTCATTATGATGATTGATAATACACGAGCCTCGCATGATTACCTGATTAGATATAAAATCGTGATTATTTTGTAAATCATGAATTTAAATGTACATAATTAATCGAATAATCGTGAATAATTTCTGCTGCTTAAAATATTTCAAAACATACTCTTTAATTACTCTTTAATGTGATCTGTCACGAGAATTGTCATTTTGCTCAGCGAATGTATGTCCATTTGCAGGTCAAGAGAAGATTATTTTTAAAAATGTATCACTGGAATGACTGGCTCAAGTCAGGGATTCCAGTGACACATTTTCAAAAGATACTCTATGGGCAACTCTTGACATCAGTACAGAGCATGACTAAATTTCTGCCCCAGGTGCTGTGTTTTAGAATGGTACCATACCCTTGAATTTCTTAATAGATGGGTTTTAAAGTGTTCTTTTCCTGTTAATGGTCGCGATTGGCTAAGAAAATCTAAACTTGTGTTTACTGCTTAGTGAATGTCCATTTACAGGCCGGGAAAACTAATTTTGAAAATTTATCACTGGAATGACTGGCTCGGTTACCGAGCTAGTTATTCAAGTGGTAAATTTTCCAAAAATCCATTCTCTTGTCTTGCAAATGGATATTCCTCAGGATTATTTCATAGGCTTTTCGACTCGCCTGCAAATTGAAAGGTTAATTGGTTTAGGAGATCGTGACAATTTGTATGTCAAGAAGACCTGACACTTCTCATCGAGCCATTTCCTTTTTTTTTTCTTAGAGATCGATCATATCCCTGCGTTTAGAAGGGCATCTTTAAATTTGAAAATCTCTACAAGTTGTGAAATGTTTCCGGGTCTTAGCTCATAAACGTCTTTAAAAATCTTCTCCGAAACTTCTTGGTGGTTTGAAGGAAACCCGATGAAATATGATCTAGGGCAAGAGCTGAACTAAGTTTGTTCAAGGGAACTTGATTGGTCCCATGGATTGGCGGCTATCTTGGTTGACCTAATTGTAGCAAAAACGACCTCCAGAACCGCTGAAGGGATCGGGCGGAAATTTGGCAGATATGATTAGGGACTAAGGGCCATTAAAGTTTGTTCAAGAGAAGTTGATCCATAAAAAAACATGGCCGCCGTGGGCCAATCAAAATAGTGTTTGGCGGCCATATAGTATTTTTTTATTTGATGGATTTTGCTGCAGAAATTGGTTTTATATATGTTTTTGGTTATTCTAATCTCAAATTTACAATTTTCAAAACTGTTGGATAAACGCTTCAGTGACCATCTTGGATCATTTTCCCGCCAAACGCTCCCATACTAAAGCAATGGGAAATTTAAAATGTCTTCTTGAGAACAACTGGGCCGATTTCAATTATATTTGGCAGGAAGCATCCATAGTGTGTAGAGATTCAAGTTTTTTCAAACAAAGCCGATCAGCCAATTTAGCCGTTGGCCATCTTGGATTTTGGCCGATTTTTAGAAACGTCTAAAAATCTTCGAAACCGCTTGCGGAATCAATTCAAGACTCGTGAAACATCATCTAGGGCAAAAGTCCAAATTTGTTCAATACCCATCTTGGATGGCCTAGTTTTCGCAAAAACAACACCAGACCTCTACTTATAGTTAATCGCCTTTCTATGTTCCATGTGAGTGATACAGAAAAGTCCATTTGCAGGCCAAGAAAAGACTATTTTTGAAAATGGATCAGACAAAAATAGTATTCTCTTGGCCTGCAAATGGACTAAACAAAATGCCAATTTTCGTGACCGAGATGGCCAACTTGAATCTCTACACACTATGGATGCTTCCTGCCAAATATAATTGAAATCGGCCCAGTAGTTCTCGAGAAGACATTTTAAATTTCCCATTGCTTTAGTATGGGAGCTTTTGGCGGGAAAATGATCCAAGATGGTCACTGAAGCGTTTATCCAACAGTTTCCAATTTTCGTGACCGATAGCATTAAAAATTAATTAAAAGATAGGATTTTAAATATTTGATGCTGTAGAAATTATTCATGATTATTTGATTATAAAATTTTTAATCATATAAGTTCATGATTTAAGAAATAAACGCAATTTTTTATTTAATCACTTAATCGCACAGGTCTAGTGTTTATTCTTTCTGTGCTCCCTCAATGTTGTGGTGAATACTTGGTCATTCGACAGAGAATGCCACACCACGGTCATGTAGCGGTGTGACAAATGATGTGTAGGATATATAAATGTTTTGAAAATATACACCTGTGCAAAAGTTAAGCACCACCCTATTTTTACGCACATGCGAGGGTATATTCATGTGCTATGAAGAAAGCAATAGCATAAACATTTATGTACCCATCCATCTTAGTGCAAGAGGTAATAATGCAACTAGAGGAATGCTGATTATGATGGTGGGGAAACACTGTATGTTTTTGTTTGAACTTGAAAACGAGGCCTGAATATGGTTACGTTGACACAACTGACAACTATTGCCCTACAGTTGACACATGTGGCTAGATTGTCATTAATGGTGTCTGAAAACGAAGTTTAACATCTGTGCACGAGTGTGAGACTGTCATTATTAATACCGGGTATATCCACCTTGTGCCTGGATGACGGCCTGGACACGACGTCTCATGCTGGTCACCAACCGACTGATACGCCATTGTGGTATTCGTTGCCATTCAAGATGGAGTGCGTCTGTTAATTCCTGTAGGTTCTGCACAGGAGGATCCCTCCTTCTCACCATGTTTCCCAGAATGTCCCAGATATGCTCAATAGGGTTCATGTCAGGGCTCCTTGCTGGCCATGGTAGGGTTTCGATGGCATTCTGGCGGAGGTATTCATGCACAGCTCTAGCACGATGTGGTCGGGCGTTGTCATCCATGAATATAGGGTTGGTTCCAGGTGCATGATTTACAAAATGAGGGACCACAACTCTATCCAGTATGGAATCTTGATATCTTTGTCCATTTAGTGTTCCAGGTACAGTCAACAGATCCAGCTTACAATCAAATGAGATGCACCCCCATATCATAACGGAACCTCCACCAAATGGAACTTCTTACATGATGTTACGTTGGTCGTACGCCGTGCGTCTGGACCTCCATACACGAGTTCGACCATCTGTGGCATGAAGCAGGAACCGACTTTCATCGGACCAGTGTACCCGTCTCCAGGATCTCATGTTCCAGTGTCTTCTTTCGTTGCACCACCTCAGACGCTCCTCTTTGTGGTGTGCAGTGAGGAGAGGACGTCTGACAGGTCTCCTAGCTTTCATGCCAGCAGCATACAGTCTCCTTTTGACGGTAGACATTGACCCTCTATTGCGCGTTTCCCATTGCTGGCTGAGCACTCTGCTGTTGGTGAATGGAGATCTCCTAACAAGGCGTACTAGGGCTCGATCATCACGGGCAGTAGTCTTCTTCGGTCTTCCAGATCTAGGCCTGTCCTTCACCTCGTTAGTTTGCCCATGTTTTGCAATCAAACGACTGATTACAGTATGGTTAATGTTCAGCTGTCTGCCAATCTCTCTGCATGACATACCAGTGGTATGCATGCCTATGATTTGCCATTTCACACGATCACTTAACCTTCGTCTTGCCATAGCGGTTCACAATCAAGAGCTAATTCTCTCTGTACAAATAAACCACGGTCATGAACACAAAATTCCTAATCTTGTCGCCTAAATCTGTCTGTAATGTTCTACACCTCAAACTGGACTTTTACATAACTGAACACGTGTGCTGTTTCCCGCCACGCACGGACATCAAGCGGCGTCAAGTCATGCATGCATGTGCATTTCGTACTTGGAATTATGTCAGCTAACGCGGGGACAAAAAGTATGGCAGCCTAGTTGTACCATCATGTTTCTACGTTCTATTGTTTTTGCTGGTGCTTAACTTTTGCACAGGTGTATAGAATATGTTGTTCAGTGAAGCGATCCAATCTGTCACTCATGTATATGAGTCATAATCCAATGCGTCGTTAGTTGGTTGACGTCACAATCATAATATCATAATAGCTCTGTGATGAAGAATTTATTTCATAAATTGCTGTCAAATATTTTGAAACTCATTTGACCCCCAGTCAGATTAGATTCAAATATTCAACAGCGTACATTGTACTTGTTTAATTACCTTGAAATTAGGATTCTGGGAATTCAGGATTCAAAGTATATAAATTGATTTCATCACATCTACAAAGTGGGCATAGATTAGCTAGAGACGGGCGGGGCATAGCTAGAAATGAATCCCTCCGTACTCAATGTCCATCTCAACTTTATAGTTAAAATTTATGTACAATGAAGAAAATTTGTCTCATGTGTCGTGAAACGATTAAAGTTTTTCGTTAACGGGAACATAATGAAAGCTTAATTATTTGAATCTCCATTGCAGAATATACATATATACTCTTAGAATCCTAACCTACTCTGCTAACCCATTGACCAATAAATTCCCCATACATGTACCTAAATTTCAAGGCAATGATACAGGAAAACTGTTAAATATTTCTAAATAATTTGTCTGGAATCCTTTGCTGCCTAAGGCAGCAATGGCTTCCAGTCAAATTAATTTCAAAATATTCAACAGAATTATGTAAATAAGTTTTATGTTGTAAAGAATGTACTTTTTCAAGGATTTGTCAGTGAGCGGGGTTAAAGGTGTAATTGCATTGAGAACTAGTGGATTATTATAATACACTTGTCCTCAATGTACTCGTGTCTAATAGAGTACATGTAGGTCAAAATGTAGTCTTCTTGGAATGCAAATGAACATTGACAATGTTGGCCAGGCACAAAAAGCATCGAGCCAGTTATAAAGCTACTTAAGACTGTTGTTAATTCTAAAGCTAGGATTCCATTAACGCGTATGCGTATCCATATCCGAAATTTTTTTCGCTCCCATTACAAATAGATAGTATGATTCCATATGTCTGTATGCGTATGCGAAACCTGTCCGTATCCGAATCCGATCGCTACATGTAACGATTTCATTCGGATACGGACAGCATTCGGATGTGGGATTCCTTGAAAATGACGTTTTCATTACGCCATTCATGGGCTTTCCCCAAATCGGTACTATTATTCTGTACATGTGTTCCAATATATAAGTTAAATTCATAGTAAGAGCGCTGGAATGTGAAACTCACTGAAAGGCTGATAGACTATTTTAGAACATATTCATGCTAGTAGTAGTAGTAGTAGTAGTAGTAGTAGTAGTAGTAGTAGTAGTAATAGGAGTAGTAGTAGTAGTAGTAGTAGCAGTAGCAGTAGTAGTGGTAGTAGTAGTAGTAGTAATAGGAGTAGTAGTAGCAGTAGTAGTAGTAGTAGTAGTAGTAATAGTAATAGTAATAGGAGTAGTAGTAGTAGTAGCAGTAGTAGTAGTAGTAGTAACAACAGCAGCGGTGGTGGAAGCGGTTGTGGTAGTAGTAGTCCAATTGAGTGAATAAAATCACTACTTTCGGATACGCATACGTACAAATGGAATCACTCATTCGGATATGCATACGCGTTAATGGAATCCTAGCTTAAGATGGATAATAACAACGTACTGGGTCAGTCAACGGGAAAGTGATGCATCCATTATTTTAAAATAGACCCGCTATGTACGCGTTGCGGATGCATTTTATGTTAAGTTAACTCTGAGCTGTACTGTACTTATCTGAACTGTAAACAATAACGCAGAGAACAAAGATAATGAAATTTATGTTTCTCCGTTTGTTTTCAATTATTAGACACGGGTCTGGGCTTTAGCCCATCAATCTCAGAACCACAAATGGGTAACCTGTATACAGACTGACAGGCCTTCTTCAGGCACATGCGCCTCACACATTTTTTCACACCAAGCCCGCACCGACCACACACTCTTCTACAGATGAGAGCTGGCACCAGTGACATTCCACCAGTGCCAAACCCCCTCACTTTCCAGGATGTCATAATCAGAAAATTTGCCGCCTAAAAGACTTCAATGCCGCCATCATGGATGCGCCGTTTGAAGCTTTTTTCAAAGCAATCAGATACGACTTTAGCAAACATGTCCACAGGCACTCACATAAGAGCAATCTAACTGCCACAGAACAAACTGCCTTAGACGGTTTGAAAATAAACCATACAATCGTGATTAAAAAAGCAGATAAAGGACAGGCCACAGTGGTCCAAAACTAAATTGACTACATAATGGAAGCCAACTGCCAGCTAGCTGATCCCAGATTCTACAAAAAAGTTGACTCAGACCTCACTATCAAACATACAAATTTGGCAGAAAAACGTCTGGACCAACTAGTTAGAGATGGGGAAATCGACCCACAAACAAAAACAAGGTGGACTGATTCCGGGCAGACCAATCAACAGTGGCATTGGCTGCCCCACAGAGCTATATGTAATTAGTAGCTTGGTTGACGAACACATCAAAGTACACATCACTAAAATCAGATCCTATGTGAAAGACACTACAGACTTCATAAATAAGGTAGAAGAATACGGACCAACACCACCGGGTACTTTACTAGTCACTATGGACGTAACATCGCTCTACAAAAACAGTGCTGAAGACGGAGGTTCCAGGCCGCACGGCGCACTCTAATAAACCATGGACCCACGCACTTAATGCTTATGATCATGTCGATAGTCACTTACAGGACTGGCGGTATGATCAGCGAACGAAAAGAAGAAGAAGAAGACAAACATAGCCATCAATGAGGGTTTAAGAGCAGTAGCCAAGTTTTGTCAGAAACATGGACTTCCAGGAGACATCACCATACGAGGACTACCAAACCTTCTAAAACTAGTTTTAGAATGCAGTAACTTTGAGTTCAATGGTGACCACTACCTCCAGATAGGAGAAACCGCCATGGGCAGTAAAGCGGCATGCACTTTTGCATGTATCTTCATGGCTGATCTAGAAACCAAACTTAAACCAGGCGCCTTTCGAACCATCCCTATATGTCAGATATATAGACGATACATATATATCTTTATGGTCTGGGAACACGGCACAGAAGCCCTGAACGCTTTCGTCGCCTTCATGAACTCCTCGCGCCATAGTATCAAATTTACTATGGAATCGTCCCGAGAACAAGTCTCCTTCCCAGACACCATGGTGAAAAACATCGATGGCCAAATGATCACCTTTGACCTCTACACTAAACCCACAGACACGCACGGATACCTCCATAATTCTTCAGAGCAACCAACCAACTGTAAGGACTCATCCCCTTACGGACAGTTCCTAAGACTCGGAAGAATCTGCACCCACATGGAGGACTTCGACAGCAACAGCCTGGCCCTCCTCAACCATTTCGCAAACAGAGGTTACCCACATACTATCCTGAACACTGCCAGGACAAAAGACTGCGCAAGAATCAGAACAACTCCTACATCCCACAGTCAAGACACCCAGAAACACCACACAACTTAAACCGGTCTTCGTATGTGACTTCAACAGGACAGGCGTCTTTCTCAAGAACACCATAAAAAAATATTGGCCGATCCTGGAAGCAAGCAACAGATGCAGAGCAACCTTCCCAGAACCGCCACTGTTCGGTTTTAGAAGGAACAAAACTATTAAAGACTCAATAGTTAGAGCTAAACTTCCAACAACCGGCAACTCACCTCCACATAGAAACCTTCTAACACCATGCAAAACAAAAAACTGCAACATCTGCCAAAAAATGCAGAAACACAGGTTTTTCTCCAGCTCACACACTGGATTAACATATAAATACAAAATTATCGGAAATTGCCAAACAAGGAATGTCGTCTACCTACTAACTTGTACCACATGCACGAAACAATACGTAGGAGAAACACTACGCACATTTAAGATATGCATCCAAGAGCACCTTCGCTCTATCATGAATCTCTACAAACATGAGAGATATGACACCCCAGTTTCAAGACATTTCAACAAAGCTGAACATTCTAGAATGAACTTGCAATTCAGAATAATACAGGTTTTGTCCTCAGAACCTGATGACGAAATCTCCACTAAATGGAGAAAACAAAAGGAGTGCCATTGGATACACCAGCTCCACACAATGGAGCCAATTGGCATCAACCTAGCAGGGTAAGAGTCACCGCCTTCCCTGGGTCGACACGTGCACCATACATGGACTGACCCAGTACGTTGTTATTGTCCTTCTCTAAACAGGTGACTCCCCGGCCCTTTCTTTCAGACATTTGAAACACAATCAAACATCCTCGGTCGCCACAAGACATCATCAAAATGACGTCATAAACATAGTCATCACCTACCAAGATTCTTCATCATTTGTCAATTAGTACTATAAAGCTCATCATGGCAGATTATTACTGCCAGAAATGTGACAGAGTATATGCACACAAGAACAGCTTAAAGAGGCATGAGAAAAGCTGTCACTCCGACCTACCAGCCTGGACGTGTGACTGGTGTTTAGTCCCCCTCAAAAGGGCAGGATACATGAGGAGCCATCTACAATGACACGGCCTCAGCGACACCAAGATCCAGTCCACCATGGAGAAACCCCGCATTATTGAGGGAGTTAAAATAGTAGACCCTGGCTGCCCCCTCATGAAACCATGGGTATGCGATCACTTTGCTTACAAACCGCCAACGAAAACTATCCAGACCAAGTGGAAGATACCGGCGTCCCTAAAGCAAATCTACAAGCCAGAGATTACAGGGTATGTAATCCCAATACTAACCCTATGCAAATACTGTGTTGTGAGGCCGACCATCGGACCATGGACCCCATTCTATCCAACCTGTGTCAGAATCTAGATAACTTTTCTAATGAACAGGGAGCTCCATGTTCCATGGCTGGACCCTCCCGACCAGTGAACCCACAGAAAAAATAGTAACACCAGTCTATACAGGCCACACCATGACCACAGATTCAAACGATGACAGCCATCCAGAACAGACGGCACCATTGCAAGATACCCCGCTGCCAGCCTCCATGGAAAAGGACCCGCCAATGGGCCCTACATGCAAATACAGTCATACAACGCGGGGACAACCACCTTTTGCGCAGTCACCGGAGCCGTCACCATTATTGCCACCACCATCTTCATCAACCACCAATATCTTTCAACCGTCATTCTCGCCTGAAAGCGCATTTGACGCACATACTTCCCACTCTGCCACCAGCTACAACAACTCGCACGCTAATTCGCCACAAGCCTCACCACGTTCACCAGATGTGGTGACCAGGAGAAAGGCAGATATCAAAGCAGCATGTGTCTTTATACAGAACATTTTCTCGGGACATAATTTCAGTTTAAACTGTCACCACTGTGCGGTCACTATAAGGTCAGAGAACAATAACGCACCGGATCCAAAATGGGATAGGATCCTATCTATGATGGATGAAATGTGTGCACACATCGAGTGGAATTATGACCATATCCAGTGATGTCACGACCATGCTCACCACGCGCACCAGCCGCAAGTGCGCCACCATTTTGAATTTTTCTGACTTTCTATGTGTTCTTTTCATATCACATTTTATATTTAATTATTCTGTTCACTGTCATGTCCGTCTTTAAGCACCTTTGAGAATATCTTTTACAAGTAGAAATAACAAAGAACAAGAATACTCACGTGGAAGTTTTGGTTTTAATTTTTTAATTTTAATTTTTTTTTTTTATTCTTTTTCCCATTTTATTTTTAATCCACTGAAATTTCTTCCACTTTTCCCACGTCCCATGCCCCCCCCCCCTCCAACTTCACCCATCCTCCCCTCACAATCACCCTATCCCCTTTTCTTCCTCTCCCACACCTGGGCCTCCTTTAGTTCCTCTTTGACATCATGATAGAATCATAGGCCCAAACTTAGGGCTCAAGCCGACATACCAACATGCGCCTCTGATGAGTTCCACTCAAGGAACGAAACACCATAAGTGTGAATCATTTAATCAAGTGATGACTACACAGGTCATACCTTACTGCCCCCCCCCCCCCCCCCCCCCACCGCCCGAACAATAATGGTGGCGACCATCCAAACCTGTAAATCCTGTTTTCTTTACCCGTATATGAGCATTTCCGAGTCAATCCACAGGCTCGGCCCAGGAAGGTATAAAACGGGCTGAAAAAACAGCCTCAGACCATTCAGACTTCTGCATTCACAACTGTATCCAAGCGTCGGGCTATATTCAGTCCATTGGTTGAATATCATTTGTCTACGTTGTTATTAAGAGCTTAATTCTAAGATGTACAATGTATGCTATTTTCTTCACAGATCACTAACAGAGCCGGGGGAGTGTGGAATAGAACAGTTGGCAGAGTGAATGTCAGACAGCCCGGTCCACGTGGTGCGATACCTATGGCCGCTCAGGCAGCAATGATGAGAGGGAGAGGTATGGCTATGGGTCGTGGTGGGGTGAACATGCCTCCGCCAACGGGGCGAGGTGGAGTGCCACTTCCTAACCAGCCAGGAAATCCTATGTACCGGAATGTAGGTAGGGGAAATGTCATAAATAGTCCACAGCAAGGACCTCGTGGTCCCGGTCCCGGAGTCACTAATCCAGCTGCAGCTTACAGAATTGCCGGTCGAGGCGCCCATATGCCACCAGAATCCGACCATATGGCAGCTCTCACCCAATCCACCGAGATGCGGAAACGTCAACTGGAAGGGTCACCGTCGGCTCCACCTGGAACCATACCTTTCAAAGCTCAAAAGACAGCACCTGCGTTAACAAAGTCACTTAAGGATTCTATTATTGAGATAGATGATGAAGATGAGACTGCGGCAGTGCAACCCAGTGTGGTTTCAGCATGGCATGTAACTGCTGATGGCAGTCAAACTAACAAAGACAAACCTGCCGCACCACAGAACACATGGCCGCCGCAAAACAGCCAGGCTGCTGCTAGCCCTAGTGCTAACACAGCTAGTCAACTGGCTCTGGGATCAGACTTGCCACCGGATATGAGTACAATAGACACAGACAAGGCAGCTATGGCTCAGGACTTCATAAAGCAGCCACCGATAGAGAAAGTTGCTCCACAGGTGGGGGCAGATAATCCTACAGGTACAGATTCACAGTACAGAACCCCAGCCACTTCACAGATGTCAAGTAGTGAATCTTCATTAAATAATGCACCGCCACAAGATCTGATGGCGGGGACAGATTCCCACCCTGACGGTACTGTGATCAAGGAACCACCTACTCTGACTCCTGAATTTTCAGCGCAGTTGAGTTTACAGTCAGCTTCTGCTCCTGGTAGTAACTTTGACGTGTCGCTTCCAACGCTGACATTAAGTGATGATAGTGCAGCTACCTTTACATACACACACAGTGCAACAGCAGATATCCCGACTTACCCGCTTACAAACCAAATTCAACCAAATAATGCAGCCCGTCAGCAGCTTGCTGCAAGACCAAGTTCTCGGTCAGATTCGCTATCAAGTATTGAAACTGATATGACTGCACGTGGTTATGATAGTAGCGATGATCGTCAGCAGTTTATGATGCATCCCATGAACCGGTCGTCATCTGTGGAAAATCGGCCACCATCTCTTGCTGGGAGTGATATAAGTACACATTCAGAAGGCCAGCAGAATATCAACGGTTTACAATCACCGATCAGGTGTACGGAAGCAACAAATAACTCCATAAACATGCAACAATCTCGGGCAGGATTTAATCAGCCACAGTATGGACAACAATTCAGTAATATCTCCGGGAATGCACCAAATGTGCGATATGATATCAAGCAAGAGCACGAATCCAACAGGATGCCATTGTCACGAAGAAACCAAACATTCTGTCAGAGTCGGAATTTACTGTTAAGCCCAGAGAATATAAAACAGGAGCATTATGCTAGCGGTTCATTTATGACCGAGAATGATATACAGAAGTTTCGCATAACACCTGAAAGCATTATGAATGAAAAACATCAAAGTAATGTACCCACACCAACCGGCCAAACATATCAACATCCAAGTCCTAGCGCTGTGTCTAAACACCCGTCAGATAATACCATTGACCAGGCATCGGCTAAAGGAGACATGTCTAGTGACTACATCCACGTTGCTTTGCCTGTGGATATAAATTTACCAGATCCACCAAATCTTTATCCTGGAGTCATACAAGCAAATGATGAGAGGGTGATGCTTCCTGATCCAAGTCGACAAACAGAAGAACCTAAGTCACGTGAGGCAGTTGACACCGATCATAGAGAGAAGTCTGTCAGTCCTGGAGAAGTACCAGGTGCAGGATCAGACTCTGATGATACGATTATTGAAGATCAAGACGGTGATGGCGGCGATGACAGAACTGATGATCCTGGTGACCCAGCTGGATATCATGTGCGGAAGAAAGGAAAGAAAGCACACAAACCAATGGATGACGAATCCCTCGGACCCGAACACTACTCAGTCATCATTAGAAAAGGGATGAACTCATCAGATTCACAGACGTCTTACTTGTGCAAAACGTGCAACATGACATGCCCGGACTTCCCGAGTCTACAGACACATTTTGCTACCCATGCTTCTGAAGACGAGAACGATAAAAAATTCATATGTCCAACATGCAAGAAATCCTTCTCCCAGAAAGCAACACTGAAGTATCACATGGTTACGCATTCGAGTGCGCGTCCGTATAAGTGCGCTACCTGCGACAGATCATTTAAACTGAAACTGCATCTTGTTCATCATATGAAATGTCATACGTCATAAAGCATAGACAGTGATCCAGATGTTCACTAAACTCGGAATTCGAATTGTGTAGATTGACATTTCCCATCACTTGCCCATTGATATACGAGAGATCAAGATAAAAGTCCATCACATGCACTCAGCTGGTTTTCATACATCTTGTGCCAATATTTCACAAAGTTTAAGGTTTTATTTAGTCCATGTCCATTAGTAGATCAAGAGATGACTATTTTTGAAAATTTACCACTGGAGTGACTTGCTCAATTAATCGAGCCAGTCATACCTATGGTAAATTTTCAAAAATACTGTTTTCTTGGCTTACAAATGTACATGAACTAAGCAAAGACTTAAATTATTTTTACCAATCTTAACCACTAAGCGGTCAAACACATTTCACTTTAGTGCTTCATGTGAATTATGTGTTAGATTGATTAATGAAAATTCCTGCAGAGATTCCCATTTTGAACACTTAAGAATTATCTTTGTGCGTTTAGGGAAAAGTTTACACTAATAGATGGACTGCTTATAGTAGCGCAGCATTCAAAACCACATAATTAGCCAATTAAAATAGGTTATGATCGTGCATTGTATAAATTCATAGCTCATAATTCCAGTAATATAGATAAACATTCAACAATGACATGTTATGGAGTTCCGACTTGATGGAACACATTTTTGCGGTTTTCATTCCTGTTTTCTCACAGTCCCATTTGTTTATTCTTTTTAAATCTGTGCTTGTTCAATAGATATATGTATAATCTCAGATATCGATGCTATTTAACCTTTTAACACTCATATAAGCCAAAAACGGCTTCCGCGGTTGTCTTCAGAAATGTCCATTTGCAGACCAAGAGAAGACTAGTTTTGAAAATTTACCACTGGAATAACTGGCTCGATAACTGAGCCAGTCATTCCAGTGGTAAATTTTCTAAAAACACTTCTCTTGGTCTGCAAATGGAATCTTTCTATGAGAAAATTGGAATTTTCTTGAACAAATTCGAGGTTTAAAGGGTTAATGGGCCTTTAGCTATGCCCCGCCCATCACTAGCTAAGCTCCACCCACACCTCGCCGTGTTGGGATTGATCGATCCCCGAATGCCCTAGCTATCAATTTCCTGAAAACTATACAGGGAAGCTGTTGAATATTTTGCAACTTATTTGACTGGGTGCTGTTGCTGCCATAGGCAGCAACAGCGCCCAGTCAAATAAGTTTCAAAATGTTCAAGGGAATATTTATTAAATAGCAACAGCAAACAATTTGTACAACAAGGCATAGACCATCTTCAAATATGCGTTCGTGACGTACTTCTCGACGTCATTCATTATGATGTCATTGTACACATCACGCAGTTCATTATGACGTCATATGATGGGAAAGGTGAATTGACTATGCAGTAACAGAGTAGATATTAAGCCATCAGCTATGGTTTATCATGAAGTGCTAAGGATTATGGGTAATGTTGAATTTTTGTGCTTGAGGAAAATTTTGTTCACTAAAGTGACACTTACATGTACTTTCCTTTGATCATTGAGGAATGTCCATTTACAGGCGGAGAGAATACTTTTTTGAAAATTTGTCACTGGAATGACTGGCTCGAAAACCGAGCCAGTCATACATTTACAAAATTATCCTCTTCGCCTGCAAACAGACATTCAATGAGGAAGTAGTTTGATTTTCTTGACCAAATTTAGCGATTAAAAGTTAAAAGCTGTGTATTAAATAACAAACACAATGTGTAAATGTATGTACACAAATTATCTAGTTGTCATTGACTTGAGCATGTTATTTTTGATGACATAAAAACAAGTCATTGAATTCGGCAATGTTAAATGTGGACAAGAAAATATACATGTTCTCAGAGACAATGTCCATCTACATGGCAAAACGATATTTTTGAAAACTTACCGTTAAAAATGTGCAGTTATCGAGTTAGTAATTCGCGTGGTATGTTTTTGAAGTTATCATGAATTCACTTGATCTACAATTGAACATTTCGCATTAGAACACATTATACAGGGTCTAAATTATATGAGTGGAATGCATTCTGGGATAGCGTTGTGTAATATTAACCCTTAAATGGTCAGGATTTGGCATAAAAATTAATGTATTTGCTCCGAGAATGTCAAATAGCAGGCCAAAAGAAGACTATTTTTGAAAATTTTACACTGGAATTATCGCGCAGTCATTTCAGTGATAAATTTTCCAACTTGGCCTGCAAATGAAGATTTCTCAAGATCATTGTAAATGTAGGCTTAGGCTGACTTGGCCATTTAAGGGTGAAACCATGCCACTGCAACCATTTGCAACTCCAGTGAAGGATATTTTTAAAAACATAATGGCGGCTGGAATGCATTTCAGTGATAAAGTTTTGAAAATATTCTTGTCCTATAATGCGATCTTCTCTGAGAAAGTTGATATTTCTTTGCCAATTTGGCCCATTAAGTAAAGGCCTAGTATTATTTCAATTGACATTTTTACATTTGTACCTCACACTATCCCGCCTCTATTATACGTAGCTCATCAGTTACAATTCTGTTTTATGTTTACAATGCTAAGATTCATAAACAAAGACCCAGGCACGTCATGCTGGTACATCTCATTAGGCAGAGTAACGGAGGGATCACTCAAGTATTTGATGCCATAGTCAATTACGTCGTAAGTCAACCGCCGTCACAATCATAATGATGTAGAGCTCTCCGTCATTGTCCATCATGAAATTTGAAACGTTTGTCATGTGTATAAATTGTAACTCTTTGATGGATTTACAATTTAATAAACATGATTTTGAAACTATTTTGGCTGGCATGGCTGGGATCTGTTGCTGGCATAGGTGCCATAGGCAGCATAATCTCCCAGTCAAATTAGTTTAGAAATATTCATTAGCTTACCTGTATAGTTAAAGTAGAAATTTAGATTCTGGTAATTGATGTTTCAAAGTCTTAAATTGATTCCAACGTGGGTAGAATGTGGTCGGAGCTTAGCTAGAAATGGGTGGAGCTTAGCTAGAAATGGGTGGAGCTTAGCTAGAAATGGATCCCTCTTGTGAGGAGTGCATCTGTATACTAAGCATTTGGTACTAGATTAGTTGTGTATTAACACACGTCCGTGATCTCATTTGCATTCATTTACCTTGTGATTGGGTTTGTAATGGACCAGTTTTAGCTATGCCCCGCCCATCTCAATCGAAGCTCCACCCACACCATATCCTTGTTGGGATCGATTACTCTCTGACTATGAATTTCCAGAAAACTACATGTAAGCTATTTCCGAAAAAGTTGGTCCTAATCCCAGGATGATTCATAACTAATATTTCTTTATTATACATGTAAGCTGTTGAATATTTTGAAATTAATTTGACTGGGTGTGGGTAAAGCACCCAGTCGAATTAGTTTCAAAATATGCGACAGAATGATTATTAAATGGTAAAGCCATACAATTCGTTTAACGTGTCAGACTATTAAGCATTAAAGATGGACTATATCGAATCTTTCATGACATCATGATTATCATGTCATCATACCCGTCACTTAGTTAATTATGACGTCATGATTGATGGATAAACTGATTCACCTTTCCAGAGTATCCATCTATCATCTGACGTCATAATCAGCTATGCTAATGTAGGATGACGTCATAATCATTACGTCATAAATGAATCATTAATGATTCTATTTGGCCCGTCTTCAACTTTTAATAGTCCGACGCGTTGTACAAATTGTATGTCTCTACTATTTAATAAACATGCTGTTGAATATTTTGAAACTAATTTGACTGGACGCTGTTGCAGCGCCCAGTCAAATTAGTTTCAAAATATTTAACAGCTTAACCTGTATATTTTTCTGGAAATTGATAGTCAGGGAGTTCAGAGATCGATCGATCCCAACATCAGCGAGGTGAGGGTGGAAGTTAGATATAGATAGGTGGGACGTAGCTAAAACTGGAAAGGTCCATTGTTACGGGCGGTGATCAAGAAAGTCGGTTCCGCATCTACATGCACTTATGCATATATGGAATCAAACAGTCTGTACTTACGCGATCATTTTATAGTGATGAAAATGTTCTCTGCTTTCCTAATACAGCTTATCTCATACCGGTCAGTATTTGTGTCCGTGTCACATGTCCGTGATTCTTTAACTCTTTAGCACTTATAGAGAAGAGTATTTTTTAAAATTTACCCATGGAATGACTGGCTCAATATGGCTTGTGAATGGGTATTCACTTAGCAAACATTAAAATTTTCTTGACAAATCTTGACCGTTAAAGATGAGATTAACCCTTTCACTGACAAATCTCTGAAAAAGTAAAATTTTTACGATATAAAACTTATTCTGTTGAATATTTTGAAATAAATTTGACTGGAATTAGGGCCACAATGGCTTCCAATCATATTTAATTTCAGAATATTCAACAGCTGTCCTGTTTATTTGTTTAATGAAATTGAGATACATGGAATTTATCGCTGAATGTAAAAGATATTTACTGTGTATATCATGTGATCAGACACACATCGTTTGAAAGAAGCCCAATTACTTATATCCATGCGGAACAACATTCCAGCAAACAAAGAACGAACAATGTAATTAGTTAGTAAGAAAAGGTCTGTTGAATATTTTGAACATAAGTGGATTTTAAAATTCTGTCAGCCAAAAACGGTTTCTGCAGTGGTCTTGAGAAATGTCTATTTACAGACCAAGTGAAGGCTATTTTTGAAAGTTTACCACTGGAATGACTGGCTCGATAACCGAGCCAGTCATTTCAGTGGTAAATTTTCGAAAATAGCCTTCAATTTGGTCTGCAAATGGACATTTTCTGAGAAAATTGAAATTTTCTTGAACAAATTCGAGGGTTAAACGGTTAAGCAGCAATGTCTTCCAGTGCAATTATATTCAAAATATTCTATAAAATGCTACACTTTATTTTATATTCGAAACATGTCTAAGTTATTTCTGAACTGTACTGTATACCTCTCCGAATGTGCTGATCAACACACTTTGTTTAGAAAAGTATTTTTAAACATCAAGCCACCAAACAAATTACACCCCACCCCCTCCGAATCGTTGAATTCCATTAAGCTTTAATATTTGTTAATGAAATTTAAACCATTTGTTATAGTCTTAGAGATATATTTTTACCTTATTTGTATATTTCTCGTATGTATTTCAGGTTCATCGTAACGATGTATCTGTTCTTACAGAGTTTTGAATTTTATTCTCTTTATTGAAACTTCCTTTGATACATTTGCGCTATTATTGCTATAGTAATTCTTTTACTTGAACAGACTAGTTCATGTTGCATTTATCATGTGTTTATATTTGTGGTCTTTTAACCACTACATAATTCGTATCATAAATTGACACCCACCAATTCATGTCGGGGCAAATATCATAGTTATGTTACCATTAGCGGTTCAACGCTCTAACTGGTCACAAACATCTTTTGCGGTAGTGGTCTTGAGAAATGTCCATCTGCAGACCAAGAGATGATTATTTTGGAAAATTTTCCGCTGGAATGACTGGCTTGGTCATTCCAGTGGTAAATTTTCAAAAAAGGCTTCTCTTGGTCTATAAAAAGACACTTTCTGTGAGAAAATTTTAATTTTCTTGAACGAATTTTAAGATTAAAGGGTTAGTGGTCAAACTGCACAAAAACAGCTTCAATGGAATTAACCCTTTAATGGTCAAAATTGGTAAAAAAAATGGACATTCCTCCTCAAGATCTCTGGTTTTATCTGACTTGACCATTAAAGGGTTAAGGAATGGCCAGAAAAAGAAAACAATTTTTGAAAATTTATCACTGGATTGCTTGGCCTGAGAACCGAGCCAGTCATTCTAGTGATAAATTTCCAAAAATAGTCTTCTTTTTGGCATGAAAATACACATTTATTGACCATTAATTTAGGTTTTCTTAACCAATCTCGAACATTATAGGCTTGAGTTACATCAACGGGAAAATGAACCCTCATCACACTGATGTCTAATAGAAAGGTGTACCAGAGCTGGCCTCTGTGTAAAGTCAGAATGTTCATTCAAGTTAACTATGCGTTACACACCATGATGGAGTATTCAGGGAATGGGCTTCATCGTGTTTGTGTTTTAAGACTGAAAGAAGTTTATGATTCCTATGAAGTCTATGTACATCTGTAACTATGCTTGACTGTTGATAGCTATGTATTTCTTAGCGATAAGTGAGAGAAAGACTGATACATTTTTAAAGCATTTAGCCCTTTCACGGATGAATTCCTCATATCTCATTTTCAAGGCAACCAACCGTACAGGAGAACTGGTGAATATTTTGAAATTAATTTGACTGGAAGCCGTTGTACAGACTTAAGTTTTATATCATAAACATTATACTTTTTCAGGGATTTGTTGGTGAAAGGGTTAAAACCAGCTGTTGTTGTCTTAACCCTTTCACTGATAAATTCCCTGTTTCTCGATTTCATGGCAACCATACATGAAAGCTGATGCATATTTTGGCAGCAATGCTTTCCAGTCATATTAGTTTCAAAAATATTCACCAGAATAAGCTGTACGTCGTAAAGAATTTACTTTTTCAAAGATTTGTCAGTGAGGGGCTTAATTCTTTAATGCTCACGCCGCTTCAGGAGTGATTAGATCTGCCAGCAATGTTGTTTTCAAATTGTTCACCAGTTATCATATATGAAGGTTATTCAACGAAAGCTAGTAGTTTGACATTTCAGGTCTCAAGGGGTGAATGATTGACCCTTTAGTGGTCAAATTTCTTTTAATAGATTTGCAGGCTGGGAGAAGACATTTTTTTGAAAATTTACCCCTGGAATGACTGGTTCGATATTATCAAGACTACTGCAAAGCCTTTTTAGGTCGACTTAACCATTAGTGAGTTAAAGGGGCCTGATCGTTATTTTCTATAACTGTATTCTGTATGGTACCATAGTTACCTCCCCTACATAGGAAAATGAAACCAGGATTAATCCTTTCAACGACAAATAAATTCGTTACAAAACAAAGTTTATTCTGTTCAGTATTTTGAGATATGACGGGAAGCCATAGCTGCCTAACCTTCCAGTCATATTAATCTCAAAATATTTAACAGCTTTACTGTATGTTAGCCTCGTAATTGATGCACAGTGTCAATAATGGAATATTATGTAATATTATATGAATTATGATATGCCATGGCAGTACATGTAGAATGTATACAAATAAGGGGTTATCAGTGGTCAAGGACTTGACATTCGATATATATGACAAGGACATATCATGTCATACAATACATTTCAGAAATAACTTAACATGTTTCCTAAAACAAAATAAAACATAACAGTTGAATATTTTGAAAATAATTGTATTGGAAGACTTCCAAACCAATTATGACCAAAATATCCAACAGAGCATTTTTTTTTATTAACTCTTTAGCCCTCAAATTTGTTAAATTTAAATTTTCTCATAGAAAATGTCCATTTGCAGACCACTAGAAGACTATTTTTTGAAAATCTACCACTGAAATGACTGGCTCGATAACCGAGCCAGCCATTCCAGTGGTAAGTTTTCAAAAATAGTCTTCTATTGATCTGCAATTGGACATTTCTCAAGACCACTACAGAAGCTGTTCTTGGCTGTTAAAGGGTTAATTAACACGTGTGTGTTTTTGTTTTGGAATCTTGTTAACTTAATTGTGATCTCTACCGTATGGTGATGTGGTTAATATCATAAGTCATTTTAACATTAGAGACAAGAAGCAACAAAATCTGATTTTTCTGTTTAATATTTTGAAACTGATTTGACCCAGAGTTGTTCCGGTCAAATTATTTTCAAAATATTCAACATTATCTGAGTGGGCACTGGAACATTAATACCGGCATGTTTACTTTAACTAAGCCAGCCATACCAGAGTTACATTTCCAAAAATAATAGATGGAGGTTTTTGTAACCCTTACAACGCTCTCAACTCGCCAAAAATGGCTTCTGCAGTGGTCTTGAAAAAGGTTCATTTGGAGAATAACAGATTATTGTTATCAAGCCAGTCATTCTAGTCGTAAATTGTCAAAAATAGGTTTCTCTTGGCCTGCAAAGGGGATGTTTTCAACGGAAAAAACCCACAAATTTGAGGGTGAAATTGGTACGCCATAGAAAATGTTTGATTTCGTGACCAATGAACCTTTCCATTTTTAGCTATGCCCCGCCCATCACTAGCTAGGCTCCACCCACACCTCACCATGTTGGGATTGATCGATCACCAAATGCCCTAGCTATCAATTTCCTGAAAACTATACAGAGAAACTGTTGAATATTGTGTAACTAATTTAACTGCCTATGGCAGCAACATCGCCCAGTCAAATTAGTTTCAAAATATTCAACAGAATATTTGTTAAATAGTAAAAGCAAACAATTTGTACAACAACGCATAGACCGTCTTCAAATATGCGTTCGTGACGTACTTATCGACATCATTCATGATGTCATTCATTATGATGTCATTGTACACATCGCGCAGTTCATTATGACGTCATTGTACACATCGCGCAGTTCATTATGACGTCATTTGATGGGTGGGTACTCTGGAAAGGTGAATTGAGTAACCCTTTCACCAACGAATTCCACATCTCATTTTCAAGGCAGCCATACATGAAAACTTGAATATTTTGAAATTAATATAACTGGAAGTCAATGCTGCCTTAAGCAACAATGGTTTCCAGGCAAATTAATTTCAAAATATTCAAGAGAATATCTGTCCCGTAAGTAATTTACTTTTTACGGGTTTTGTTGTGAAGGGGTTAGGTAGTCTTAGCAGCAAGTTGTTCAGATAAAATTTCATTTATCACTTAACATCGAGATGAGCATCAAACATTTGTACATAGACGCTACATACATGCACTCATGCGCGTGTGCACACACACGCACACACACACAAAGTATTTCATTTCCATTAAAATATTTAAGTAATATATTTTAAAGCATTTCAGGCCATTTGTTAATTTGTTGTTTTCATTACGTATTCCATATTATCTGTTATAGAATATTTTATTTTTATTGTACAGATAAATGTACCATACAGAAACATTAATTAATTCACACATTTGTTACTTTGATATTCTCAGAAAGTGTCCAGTCATTTTCACGTTCAGTCCTGCAAAGAAATAGCTCCACATGTTTACAAAACAAACAAATTTACTGCTGAATATTTTTTGGGTGGACTTAACCCTTTAACCCTCAAGAAAATGTCCATTTGCAGACCAAGAGAAGACTATTTTTGAAAATTTACCACTGGAATGACTGGCTCGATAACCGAGCCAGTCATTCCAGTTGTAAATTTTCAAAAATTGTCTTCTCTTGGTCTGCAAATGGACGTTTCTCAAGCCCACTGTAGAAGCTGTTTTTGGCTGATATGCATGTCAAAAAGTTAATGGCTAAATTTTGATCAAGAAGCCATTTTTGGCTGGTATGAGTGTTAAAGGGTTAATTTGATTGTAAGCCATTTCCGCAGCCTAAGGCAGCAATAGTTTCCAATCAAATTAAGTCCAAAAAATATTCAACAGAACATTTATTAAATCGTGTTCTAAATCGTACTGGCTAATGTGTTTCTGTTTTTGTTTGGGAAATATGTTGAGTTATTTATGGGGTGTACTGTACATGTATAGCTACGGAGAATAAGTATCTATCTCACCAATGTTAAAAACTTAAAGGCGCGTGTTCACACCAGAATGCGTGAAAATAAAATTGTTAAAATGTTATATTTTTAGAGGCTTAAATTCTTGGACTAGATTTTAACGAAACGAAATTAATCTTAACATATAATAATTTCATTCCATATCAATATAATTTTTTAAGTTGTGAAATTGAATTAAGAGACACGAGTCCCTAATTAAAATTCACAACTAAAGATTATATTAATTTTTACTGAATAAAATCATCAAATGTTAAGATTTAGTTCGTTTCATTTACATCTAGGCACACAATTTAAGCCTCTAAAAGTAAACAATATTAAAAAATTTATTTTTCGGCAAACTGCTGTAAGTATTCACCTTTACTGGATAGATCTGATCTGTCAATCAAGTATCTGACATCATAATCAAGTACGTCATATGTTAGCTGACATCATAATGATGAGTAGCGCTGCCACGAAAATTGAAGTGTCACGAATGGCTTTGATAAATTTACGATTTTATTTTGAAAGTAAGTTGACTGGGAGCTGTTGCTGCTATAGGCTGGATAAATGAGCCAGCCACATCAGTGATAGATTGAAATTTTCTTGAACAAATTTGAGAGTTAACACTAGCGATCAAGACGGTGAAAAACGGCTTCTGCCGTGGTTGTGTGAAATGCCCATTTTCAGACCACAAGATTATTTTTGAAAATTTATCACTGGAATGACTGGCTTGGTTATAACCGAGCCAGTCATTCCAGTTCGAAATTTTCAAAAATCTTCTTGGTCTGCAAATGGCCATTTTCCATGAGAAAATTTAGATTTTCTTGAACAGAACAGATTTGAGGGGTACAGCAACATTGTTTCTACACTGATCATATAAATATATAACTTATGTGAATTGTGATTTAGAAATCAGTAATTCTCGAGCCAGTTTAATTTTCAAAAATTGTGTTCTATATTGGCCTGCAAATGTAGATTTATCAAGCCCATTGTGCACAGCTTTTGACTGATTTCATCATTAACCCTCGAATTTGTCTGTAAAAATTTCAATTTTCTCATAGAAAATGTAAAATTTGCAGACTAAGAGAAGGCAACTTTTGAAAATTTACCACAGGAATGACTGGTGCGGTTATTGAGCCAGTCATTCCAGTTGTAAATTTTCAAAAGTTGTCCTCTCTTGGTCAGCAAATGGACATATCTCGGGAGCACTGCAGAGGCCATTTTTTGCTGATGTGAGCGTTAACGGGTTAAGTGGAGGTAATTAATAGGTTTATATTAAGTTTCAAAATGTCACAGCCCAGGATGAATAAACTGTTGTATTAAAATCATGACATTGTGTAAATTGTACATGTAGTCAGGTACGCGTGTATATGCGCTCTTTTTACTTGTATTAACCACCTGTAAACATTATATAGAAACACCACATTATACCTGTCACTATTTTACCTACATCTGTTTCTTACGCCGCTGAATTCGCAGCTGGTGTTGATAACTTATATCAGGTTTATGCAGTCTTGAAAATAGTGCTTTTATTAACATGTGGCTGTCGCTACGTAGCCACAGCGTGTAACAACAGATCTGATGATTCAGCTCCTAAATTTTTGTTTTCAGCCAGATGATAGGTAACTGTTTAACCCTTTCACCGTCAAATCCCTGAAAAAGTACCTTTGTTATGATATAAAACCTATTCTTTTGAATATTTTGATATTAATTTGACCGGAAGTCAAGTTACTTTCAAAATATTTAATAGGTTCCCCGTATTCCCCGCCTCTTGATTTATTTAATGCACTATTTTTGTACGTAAGTGTGAGACACGCGCATAAGACATGTCTTATTGTGCTCCCACATAGACTAAATAATAAACTTTGTTTAAACCAATAGGATACCCAATCATATTACAGGAAACCTGTAGTTCAGAAGGTGGTATTCATCAATGGTGCTTAAGTATGTGCGAAAAATGCCTAAACAGGGCCTAAGCCCAAAAGATGCCTAAGTCTGTATTCACCTATATTAGATGAATATTTAGCACTTAAAATTCTTTGTGAATATGATGTAGTCTGCTATTATAAATAGTTGGGGTCACTTAGGTTGCTGTGTGAAGTTGGACAATCTTTGTGACTGTGGCCCCAGCTAGTTATAATCTCCTCTTCTATAAGCAGGAGTTACTCCCCTTTCGGACTTTTCTCTACCTGCTTTTTTGCAGCTTCGTAGCGCAGTTAAAATATGTATGTTAATAATAAAATTTGTAACTCCGCTCAATTTAGTAGAAACTCTTATTACATTTCTTCATATATTACATTGCTCATCATATGTAAGGCCTGGTATTTGTTAGCATGAATTAGAAGATAGTACATATTATACAGTATTGGTAATTAGCATAATAATAATAATATTAATAATACTTACTTTATAGTGCTTTCTAATTATATGAAAGTGATTTACAGTTTTTCTCCACTGTGTTTACCTGGAGATATTAGCCCTTTAACACTCAAATTTGTTCAAGAAAATTTAAATTTTCTGATAGAAAACATCCATCGTATATTTTATTTTTGAAGAATTAAATTACACTATGTTCCTTCATCTAGTCCAGGGATTGCATCAATTACCTTGACTGACGTGACTGAGAGAGCAAAACTGTGGGACAAAGATTTGATCCATGTAAATTGTCTTCACAGTATCGAATGGACCGTTCCAATTTTAGCTATGCCCCGCCCATCTCTAACTAAGCTCGTGTTGAGATCGCTCGATCGCTGAACTTCCTGACTATCAATTTCCAGAAAACTATACAGGTAAGCCGTTGAATATTTTGAAACTAATCAGCAACAGCGGCCAGTTAAATTATTTTCAAAATGTTCAACAGCATATTTCTTAAATAGCAAAAACATACAATTCGTACAACGTGTCGGACTATTAAGCGTTAAAGACAGGCTTAATCGAATTATTCATGACGTCAGCGTGTATGTCGAGTAGTTAATTATGATGTCATATGATTGAGTGGGGAATTGGATTCATGCATTATGTCTGAATGACTGCCTAGCAGTAATTTATTACTAATTTGATAAATTAGTCAAAATATTATTTAATTAGGTAGAGATATAACTTGGAGAAAATATGATGATTAAATTGTTATACTATATCCATTTTAAATAAGCATATTGATAAATCACATTATCAATGAATGGAGCCGATGAATGGCTTGAAACATCTCACATTTTCCAACAATTTCAGTTGTATAAGAAAGTATCTGTTGTATTTTGAATATTTTACACATAAATTGTACACTATATTGTGGGTTTAACTCAATGTTAGTCAAACCGATCAAAATGATCCTGTAGTGGTCTTGAAAACTGTCCACCAGTCAGCCAAGGGAAAACTAAATTTGAAAAATTTATAACTGAACATTTTTCCAAAACGGAAACATGTTAGTTATTACAATTTTGAACATTTGAAAATTTTAGACTATAAGTTATTTATGTTAACTTTTTTCAAAGGTGTACAGCACTTGTCCATTTGCAGAGCAAGAGAACTCTTTTTTTTTAAATTTACAAGGTAAATTTAAAAAAATTGTCTTGGTAAATAGATGGACATTTTCAATGAGAGAATTGAAATTTTCTTGAATAAATTCAATGGTTGAAGTTAAATTATCACTAGAATTAATGATTAGGGATTAGACAGATAAATTTTCAAAGATGGTCTTCTAGGCATGCAAATGGATATTCGGCTTCTGCAGTGTTCTTGAGAAATGTCCATTTGCAGGCCAAGAAAATTATTTTTTAAATTCTATGACTAGAATGACCGGCTCGATAACCGAGCTAGTCATTCATTCCAGTGCTAAATCTGCAAATGGACTTTTTCTATGAGAAAACTGAGATTTTCCTGACTATTTTTGAGAATTTATCACTGGAATGACTGGCTCATTCCAGTGCTAAATTTTCTAAAATAGTCTTGGTCTGCAAATGGGCATTTCTCAAGACCACTACAGAAGCCGTTTTTGGCTGATATGAGTGTAGAGTTAACCATCTTACTGCTGAGCTTTAGCAGATGACATATTCCAGGAGTTATATCTTTGGACATGTTATATATTTTGAAAACAATTTGACTGAAAGTTGTTGGTGGCTGAGCCATTTATATCTATAATTCTATACATATTTTGAGAAAAAACATGATAGTTATTCAACATTATACGATTCTGAACTCAATATTGTTGTTTTGTTATGATAATAAAAATACTACAGTAATTCACACTTAAAAGTTTATATACTGATTTTATATATTATATTGTTCAATACTGTAAATTAATATAGCACATTGTTATATCATGCCTTCTGATTTGTGGATGCTTTTAATTCATGTGATTTAGAATACTAGGTACAGTATAAAACATTGGTGACACGTGTATCTAGCCCGTTTCAATGAAGGTAGTCAAGCTCCGCCCACTTTCTACACATTGGATTCGATTTATAAACCTTGAAACCTGAATTACCAGACTCAAAATTTCATGATACTTGTAACGATACATGTACAAGGTTGAAGATTTTAACACAAGTTTTATTGGGGCCTGTTGCTGCCTGGGCAGTCAAATTAGTTTCAATATATTCAATAGTATGGTTATGAACAGTTTACCCATCGAATTTGTTCAAGAAAATTTCAATTTTCTCGTAGAAAATGTCCATTTGCAGAACGAGAGGATATTTTTGAAAATTTACCACTGGAATGACTGGCTCGGTTAGTCAGTCATTCCGGTGATAAATTTTCAAAAATAGTCTTCTAGGTCTGCAAATGGACATTTCTTAAGACCACTTCAGAAGCCGTTTTGGTTGATATGAGGGTCAAAGGGTTATAGCAAAATTTTGAGAAAAATCTAAATATTTGCTTATAAAATGTATATTTGCAGGCCAAGAGAAGACTATTTTTGAAAATTTTTGACGTGAATGACTGGCTTATGGTAAATTTTCAAAAACAGTCTTCTTGGTCTGCGGATTGCCATTCCTCATGATCACTGTAGAGGTCTGTTTTGTCTGTCTTGACCATGAAAGGGTTAAATAAGCTCATCAAAGACAGACATCAGCTAACTTGTCACGTAATTGATTATGACGTCAGATATTTGACTGACAGATTGGATCCCTCCATTGGGACGTTTTCATTTCAATTCATCATTCTCATATATCATTAATAATTGAAAGTTTTATGTACAGATCTTCTACATGTCCATTGTAGATTAATAGTAATTATATCTGCGTGAGTACACGATATATATATAGTCATATTATATTCTATCAGTGTAAATATTACAAGTTAAACCTTTAGTCATAATGTAATCCGATCATAATACATGAATCATAATCACTGTCGGGGTGGAGGGGGGGAGTAGGGGGGACTAGCTATAGCAACATGAAATGTTACAATTGCTTACTTAACCCGACAGTGGTCAAGAATACTTCGGTTTTCTGTTAGAAAATGTTAATTTGCAGTTCAAGAGAAAACTACTTTTGAATATTTATCAGTTAGAATGAATGAGATTCCAGTGGTAAATAAAAAAAAAATAGTCTTGTCTTTGCCCGCAAATGGATATTCAGTAAGGAAATATTTAGATTTACTTAACCAAACTGTTAAAGACAGGTTAATACAGGTTAATACTACTCGTATCTGTATAATCTAATGGGATAATAAGTCAAACGTCTATTGAAAATTTCTTATATAAATAAATTATTTAAACTATGATAGCAGCATTCATTTGAATTGAGGTATATATCTCGTAATATAGCTTAACTCTTTAATGGTCAAATTTGTTCAAAATAATATAGATTTTCTCCTAGAAAATGTCCATTTGCAGATCAAGAGAAGAGTATTTTTGAAGATTTACTACTGGAATGACTGGCTCGGTTATCGAGCCAGTCATTCCAGTGGTAAATCTTCAAAAATACACTTCTCTTGGTCTGCAAATGGACATTTCTCAAGATCACTGCAGAAGCCGTTTTTGGCTGATATAAGTGTTAACTAACGGGTTAATGGTCAAATTTTCTCTAGAAAATCAACATATTTGCTCAAATTGAATGTCTATATAGAGGCCAAGAGGGAACTATTTTTGACAATTTTCCGCTGGAATGACTGGCTCGGTTATCGAGCCGGGCATTTCTGGTAAATTTTCTAAAATATTTTTCTCTTGGCCTGCAAATGGACTTTCTTCAAGACCGCTGTAGAGGCCAGCTTGACCATTAAGTGAGTAAATGAAGAGTTCTTATATCTGACAACTGTTTCACTTGGTGTATCACAGTCTGAGTGAGCTGGTACTGACAATAGCTAAATTTCATATTGGGTGGATAAATAAGGAATAAACTAAAAATGACATCTCCAGTATTATAGAAATATATGAGAGCTTTAAACATTAAAATTACGGTCTCACAGATTTACAGGAAAGTTCTTGAATATTTTGAAAGTAATTTAATTTGGACCTCAACAGTTCTCAGTCAAATTAGCTTCAAAATACTCAACATGGTCTTCTTTACGTGGAAAAGAATTTGTCGTTGCTGGTTTGTGAAGCTTTAAAAGCATTAGCTGTGTGACTGCTGCAAGCCACCAGCCAAAAATTTCAATGGCCAATAACTCTGGACCTGCTGAATATTTTTAAAATAATTTGACTGAAAATTGTTGGTGGCTTAGCCACCAACAACTTTCAGTCAAATTGTTTTCAAAATATTCAGCAGATCCAGTTAACCACCAACAACTTTCAGTCAAATTGTTTTCAAAATATTCAGCAGATCCAGTTAACCACCAACTACTTTCAGTCAAATTGTTTTCAAAATATTCAGCAGACCCAGAGTTAAATTCCATGAAAAATGTCTGCATAAATTCAGCAGATAGACAGCTTAGTAGCATCGTTGCATGATGTAGTCAGTTCCCTACGGCAGTATCTATGTATATATAATAATAGTAATCATTGTCAATTTATAATATTAATTATTATTGTTATCTTCATCTGTTGTTGTAAGGGAAATAAAAATTATTTCATCCAAAGCAATAAAATAGTCCTGTTTTATACCCATATACGTTGATGGCGCCGTCACATCACTAACGATAGACGACCTCATCCCCACGCTCGTCATGTCCTGCATTGTCCGTGTACATGTCTGTTATCTGCAGTATTAAAGCCGATTTCTCTTAATATATGTCCATTTATATATCCTATTTTCAGTCTGATGATGTTTGCCAGAATTTGTCTTTTCTGCCCTAATTCCTCTAGATGCTAGTGTTTGTCCTCTTTTCGTTCCAACTGATGTTTAAAATTCTTTGATAGAACTACATTTCTGCTGCCATTATCCTATTTTCGTCGGACATTTTTAGAGTCCATCCTTCTGCTCCATATTGACACATACCAGATGAGGTTTTTTAGTATCTACACCTTCAGCTGTAATGTTAAACTCCTGTCTTTCCAGTTTCCATATGTTCTTCATCTCAAGCGTATCATTCCTCTACATTCCAATTCGGGCCTTAACCCCCGAATTTGTTTTAAAAAATTTCGATTTTTCTCAGAAAATGTCCATTTGCAGACCAAGAGAAGACTATTTTTGAAAATTTACAACTGGAATGACTGGCTCGGTTATCGAGCCAGTCATTCCAGTGGTAAATTTTCAAAAATAGTCTTCTCTTGGTCTGCAAATGGACATTTCTCAAGACCACTGCAAAAGACGTTTTTGACTGATGAGGGTTAATGTCTGGTGTGCAATCAACACTTCCAGATTTAATACCAATATAGGTGTAGAGAAAATGGAGGGACGTGATAACTCAAGACCAGTTTTACTGGAGAGATATTCACTAAACTGATGTCCAAGCTCGCCTTCGGGGATGCTGAAGAATCATTCTTACCATGGGAGTGGGGGTGGGGGGGAATTGTTAACCCTTTAAGACTCAAGCCGACCAAAACTTCCGCAGCGGTCTAGGGAAATGTCCCTTTGCAGATCAAGAAGACTATTTTTGACAAATTTACTAGTGAAATTCCTGGCTCAGTCAATTGGTAGAATTTCAAAAATAGTCCTCTTGGTATGTAAATTAACATTTTCTATATATAAAATTGTCAACCAATAGTCTAGCATACCAAATAGCAATAGTGTGGTAACGGTACCAATAGATAAAGGATCCATTTCTAGCTATTCCCCCCGCGCACGCTTTGCTAGTGTTGGCATCAATCGAACCCTGCATTCCCAGAATCCCAATATCAAGGTAACTATACAGGTAAGCTGTTGAATATTTTGAAACTAATTTTAGTGAGTGCTGTTGCTGTAGGCAGCAACCAGCAACAGCGCCTGGAGTGAAATTTGTTTCAAAATATTCAATAGAATGTTTATTAAATAGTAAATCTATCAAAGTCATACAACTTGTACTCTTGCTGTAATCGTCAATGATCACGATGGAGCTAGATACACCATTCGTTATGCAGTTTGATTGTGACATGAGTCTACATGTTACGGAATTGATTATGATGTAATATATATGAGCGACAGAACAGATCCATCCATTCTCTGGAATGCTTGTTTGAAGACGTTTAGTAGAACTTTCATGATGTTTGTCGTGTATCTGCACCGAATTATTAATCTCATCTGTATGTAGAAGATACTGCATTGAGTGTGTGTGGGTGCGTGCGTGCGTGCACCCCCAGAAACCACTGATGTGTTGGCGCAAATCTTAACACATGAAAGTTATTACATTAAACTAAGATGTCCAGACCTCAATCATGGTTCAGATTTAAAACCCGATCTGGATCAGATCAAATTCCTGATCTGTGGATATCTCAGAAGATGCTGATCAGCTTTAACTAAATTTTAAGACTAGAACAGGTTTTCTGCCAAATTTCAAACCGTGGTCTTGTACAAAAACTGGGTGGGTGTTAAGGATCTAAAATCTGCATACAATTAATACCATTTAACCACAAGCCATTAAAGAGCAAACCAGGTTTGTAGAGCCTCTACCTCCAATTTTTGTCACATTGTAAAAAGTTTTTGGATTTTCCAGGGTTTTTCAGATATATCCAGATTTTTTGGATTTTTCAATCCAAAGTATATTGATGTCGTAATCAATAGATCTTTCCACTATATCCATCCATTGTATGATGTCATAATGAGCTACGTGTCGTCTAGAATGACATCATAATCAATAACGTCATGAATGATGTAGATAAGTATGTCACGAACGCATAATTGAAGATAGACTATGCGTTGTTGTACGAATTGTATGTTTTACTATTTAACAAGAGGCCCAAGGGACCTGTATTTCCCACCTGGAACATAGGCATTTAAACTCGAAAGGCGATTGGCTATAAGTCGAGGTTCTGGACTTGTTTTTTGTGAAAACTAGGTCATCCAAGATGGCTATTAAACAAATTTGGACTTTTGCCCTAGATGATGTTTTACGAGTCTTGAATTGATTACCCAAGCGGTTTCGGAGATTTTTAGACATTTCTAAAAATCGACCAAAATCCAAGATGGTCGCCGGCTAAATTGGCCGATCAGCTTCGTTTGAACAAACTTGAATCTCTACACCCTAAGGATGCTTACTGCCAAATATAATTAAAATCGGCCCAGTAGTTCTCGAGAAGACATTTTAAATTTGCCATTGCTTTAGTATGGGAGCTTTTAGCGGGAAAATGATCCAAAATGGCTGCCAAACCGTTTATCCAACAGTTTCGAAAATTGCAAACATGAGATCAGAATAACAAAAGACATATAATACCAATTTCAGCCTCAAAATCCATCAAACAAAAAAAATCCAATATGGCCACCAAACACACTATATTTTGTTTGGCCCACGGTGGCCATGTTTTTTATGGATCAACTTCCCTTGAACAAACTTTAATGGGCCTTAGTCCCTAATCATATCTGTCAAATTTCGGCCCGATCCATTTAGCGGTTCTGGAGAAGTTGTTTTCACTAAAACTAGGTCAACTAAGATGGCGGCCGAACCATCTGACCAATCAAGTTCCCTTGAACAAACTTGGTTCAGCTCTTGCCCTAGATCATATTTCAAGTGGTTTCGGAGAAGATTTTTAAAGACGTTTCCTAAAAATCGGCCAAAATCCAAGATGGCCACCGGCCAAATTGGCCGATTGGCTTCGTTTGAACAAACTTAGATCCCTGTGCCCGAAGGATGCTTCCTGCCAAATATAATTGAAATCGTCCCAGTGGTTTTTGAGAAGTCATTTAAAGGAAAAGTTGACGGACGGACAACGACCGGACACACGACGGATGGTCGCCATGGCATAAGCTTACTTGGCCTTTCAGGCCAGGTGAGCTAATAAATATTCTGTTAAATATTTTGAAATTAATTTGACTGGGCGCTGTTGGTGCCTAGCACCGTCAAATTAGTTTCAAAATATTTCACAGCTTATCTGTATCATTTTCTGGAAATTGATAGTCGAGGAGTTCAGGGATTGATTGATCCCAACATGAGCGAGGTGTAGGTTGAGCTTAGCTAGATGTGGGTGGGGATTAGCCAAAACTGGAATGGTCCATTACATCACATAGGTTGAGGTCATAATCATAATTGACACATAATATTGTGTCATGGAGCTGAAGAAGTCTGCCAAGTGTACAGATTGTATGTCTGACCGATTTACTATTTAATAAACATTCTGTTGACTATTTTGACAATAATTTGAGTGGGTGCTCTTGCTGCCTCACCAGTCAAATTGTTTCAAAATATTCAACAGCTTGTATAATTACCTTGAAAATGGGATTCTGAGAATTCAAGGTTCGCAGTATATAAATCGATTACAACAAGCTCAGTATGGGTGGAGCTTAGCCATAAATGGGCTGGGCATAGCTAGAAATTGAGCTATACTCTGGTAAGTCCTGGAACCTGAGAATTTTGAATTGTTGAAAATAGCATGTTTTCTCATACATGTACAGTAGGCCTACAGCTCAGTAATAACGTAATAAGTTTCCAAAACAAAATGAAACGTACTGTTGAAAATTTTGAACTGATTGCCCAATCAAATTAAGTCAAAAATAATCTACAGAATATTTCTTATATCGTGTTCAAAATTGCACAAACTAACATATTTCTGGGGTTTTGTGGGGAAACGTGTTAATCTATTCATGAGCTGTACTGTAAGCCATGCCCTTGACAAAAAGGCTGTGTTTGTACAATGTACAACGCAACCTGCGTATCCTTGATGCTGTATAACTGTAACAGCTGGGCAGCTGCAAAGGCAGCTCTAGACAAATGATGCCTACCACCGCAAACACCTCCGCACCCTCACTGGACACTGATGGCCGGACAGCATAATTTTTAACAATGCATTATACAAGAATTAGATGTATAACGCATTGCAGCTGTCCAAAAAAGTAACCCAGCAAAGACGGTCTGGTCCTTGTTTGACCATGTGCCAAGGATGATGAGTCACCAACAACTTTCAGTGAAATTGTTTTCAGTATATTCAGAGTTAAACCATATCAAAATGTAGTCTGCAGAAATTCAAGAGTAAAATTGTTTTCAGAATATTCAGCAGATCCAGAGTCATTGTCCATTGAAATTATTGTCTGGTGACTTGCAGCAGTAGCAGTCAGACATTTAACAAATACTCTTGCTCCTCTACTCTTACTAAAAACAATCTGTGTCGCAGACTCGCAGACCCAATCGGTATACACCTGGACCGATGGGTCATTTTGGATATTCATCTGACGTAAGTTGCTGAACTCACAAGGATATAGACATTCTTGACTGTGTTTCTGAGGATGATAGGGTTGTTATAAGATGGACATTACTCAAGGACAATACAGCCTGCTATGAGGTGACCTCAAGAAAGCAGGACTCGGTACACTCAAGTCAAGAACGGACCTGAGGAAGCTATGGATTTTGGCCGAGGACAAGACAATGGGCAAAAGCGAAGATGGACTGGTTGCAGCTGTAGGATGTTTCTACTACTACAGCCGCAGAATACAGTAATCATCATCATCATTTTTGGCAGGCTTGAGTGCTAAAGGGTGAAGTGCGACGGAAAATTCCAGGGCCCATGTTCCCGAAGCTCTGGCTATGTTAGCCATATCATTACACCATACTAAAGCAATGGGTGTAACGATATCGCTAGCTAACGATAGCTTCAGGAACATGGACCCAGGCTGGTTAAAATTAATTCTTTAATAATCAAAATTGGTATAAGACAAGAGGCCCAAGGGCCTTGATGCATAGCTGCTTTAACAGACTTAACCCTTTAATGTCCAATCCAGTCTAAACTGCCCTCTGCAGTGGTATTGAAATTTACCACTGCAATGACAGGCTTGATAACCGCCTCAGTTATTTTTGCGGCAACTTTTCCAAATAGTCTTCCCTTGCTTTGCAAATTGGCATAAATTACTACGCGTAACTGTCTACGCAAAAGAAATTTAGATTTTTTTTAGCATGTACGTGCAGCATTGCTTTAAATAGGATTAAGGGCCATTCCAAGTCAAAATACTAAAATAAGGGAGGTAACTCCTCACTGTGTTAATTAAGATGTTGAGAGTTACTTCCCTTAGTCAGTAGAGCTCATGAATATAAAGTTTCAAAGGGGCTAACTCCCGAGTTCGAGATCAAATCAACTGAATCTTGTCAACACAGATATTAGATCACTAGAACAACATTTTGACCAACAATGAATGAATCCACTTTTAGCCTATGCCCTGCACATCTCTAGCTGAGCTCCGCCGACGCTTTGCCCGTGTTGGGATCGATCAAACCCTGAAGCTTAATTTCCAGAAAACTATACAGGCAAGCTGTTGAATATTTTGACACTTATTTGACTGGGTGCTGTTGTTGCCTATGGCAGAACCAGCGCCCAGTCAAATTAGTTTCAAAATATTTAACAGAATGGTTATTACATATAAGTAGTAGACATACAATTCATACACATGACAGCCTTTTAAAAGTTCAAGACAAATTTAGCTACGTCATTCCTTACGGATTGCGTACATGTAATGTAATTCATTATGACATCATATACTTGAGTGACAGATTGTATTCATCCATTGTTTACCCCAGACAGACATACAGAAAGAATCTGGACACTGGAGTATAGCTAAAGCAATCGTTACAGCTCAACTGCTGAGCTAAAAGTCACAATTTCTACATAATGCAGTCCATGAGCCGAGTATTTTTGAACAGTTACCACTGGAATAACTGGCTCGATTATCAACCTCGTTGTCATTCCACTGGCAGTGGAAAATCTTCCGAAATATATATCTCTTGGCCTACAAATGAACTTTCCTCGGGACAGAGAATTCATGACTCTTTAATGGTCAAGCCAGTCACAACTTGCCTCTATAGTGATCTTGGAAAAATGTCCATATGCAGGTGATGTGAAGAGTATTTTGGAAATTTTATCACTTAAATGACTGGCTCGAAAACCAAGCCAGTCATTCCAGTGTTAAATTTTCAACAATTGTCTTCTCTTGGCATGTAAATGGATATTCACTGAGCAAGAATTTACTTTATCTGTTAATCTTGATCATTAACCCTTACCACTCTGATGTCAATATTCTATCTTTTACTGTGTCAATAGCAAAGAAACTGGTGTTCATTTTTCAACAAATTTGGTGGACGATGTTGCTGTCTATGACAGCACCATCTTCCACCAAATTTGTTGAAAAATGAACACCAGTTCATCTTTTAATTTATTTTGAAAATAAAAAACTTTGACATCAGAGAGGTAAGGGTTAAAGTGATGCTATATTCATTTAACCTGATACCCACACACACATTATGACGAATACATTTTGAGGGTATACATGTATACACCCACAGTCCAGCTTGGGACCACAAAAAGTAGTGGCAGTGGCTCCAATAGGATCCCTGAAAATCTTGTATAATTGTGTTATACTAATTAGTTTATTTTCTAGGTTTTTTGTACAGAAATGCCCGAAAAATCTAGCATGAGACCAACATAATTCATAGTTGTGTGTCCATGGTATCCTCTAATTTTAGTATGGATAAGAAAAATATCTCAGGAATAGCAAATATCAGTTTGGGACCCTCAAATATAAGCTGGAGATCCTCAGGTTTCAGCTGAGGAGCCCCAGATTTCAGGCGGTTGGGTCTCTGCCTCCAAAATTTAGATGACATGAGAAACACTGCATACATGTATACATTATAGACAAATCAAAGAAGTCATGAGTAATCAAAATACATACAGCATGTATTTACCGAGAAGTGTCCATGTCATGATGTCAATATTCTATCTTCTACGGTGCCAATAGCAAAGAAACTAGTGTGCATTTTCCAACAATTTTGGTGGAAGATGTTGCTGTCTTCGTCAGCAACATCTTCACCCAAATTTATTGAAAAATAAACACCAGTTCATCTTTTACTTTAATTTTAAAATTTTAAATTGTGACATCTGAGTGGTAAGGGTTAATCCTTTGATGGTCAAGCCAGCCAAAACTGGCCTGTGCAGGCATCCTGAACAATGTAAATTTTTCAGGCCAAGAGAAGACTATTTTTGAAATTTTATAATTTATAGCCAGTCCAGACAGTAGTAAATTTTCTAAAATAGTCTTCTTAGCTGGAAAAAATTGCCATTTACTAAGCAATATTGTTAATCTGATTTTTTTTAATGGCTTCCGTATTGGTCTTGAGAAATGTCCATTTGCAGACCAAAACAATGCTATTTTCAAAACTTTACCGCTGGAATGACTGCCACAATATTAACTGAGTCAGTCACTCAAGTGATAAGTTTTCAAAAGTAGTCTTCTATTAGCCTGCAAATGTAATTTTTAAGAAAGAATTTAAATTTTTTTGAACATATTTGCGGGTCAAAGGGTTAAGATGCTATTTAGGCCACCATATGGAATGGCGGAAAACTTGCTACAGTAAAGAGTAATGGCAGCCTTGAGGAACTGTCACAACACAACAATCGAAATATATCAATTTCAAATGAACAGCTCAACCCTTTAACCCTCGAATTGTTCAAGAAAACTTCAATTTTCTCATAGAAAATGTCCATTTGCAGACCAAGAAGATTTTTTTTTAATTGACCACTGAAATGACTGGCTCGGTTTTCGAGCCAGTCATTCCAGTGGTAAATTTTCTAAAATAGTCTTTCCTTGGTCTATAAATGGCCATTTCTCAAGACCACTGCTGCAGAAGCCGTTTTTTGGCTGATATGAGGGCTAAAGGGTTAATAGAGGACTCCAGTTTACCGATCAATCATATGACATCATAATCAACAATGTCACATGTAGGCTAGTGTCATAATCAATTACATCATGAATGACATAAGTTAGTCCGTCACAAACGCTTAATACTAATAATCGGTCAAGTTAAACGAATTGTATGTCTACTATTTAATGAACATTCTGTTGAACACATAGGCAGCAACAGCACCCAGTCAAATTCGTTTCAAAATATTCAACAGCTTACCAATATAGTTTTCTGGAAATTGAGATTCAGGGAGTGCAGGGATCAATTGATCCCAACATGGGCAAAGCGAGATGGACGGGGCATAGATAAAACTGGATACATCCATTACATGTATGGTTAAGATTAGTGAAGAAAATTTACATTTTCACTTAGTAATTATATGTAAAACATCCATTTGAGGATCAAAAGAAAAATATTTTTGAAAGGCATTTTAGTGAATAAATTTTGAAAAATAGTCTCTTGCCACGCAAACAAACCTGTACCTCAAGACCATTGCAGAGGATGGTTTTGTCTGGCTTGACCATTAAACAGTTAAAACACTGAATATTTTGAAAAGTCTACTATATAAGTTCTGGAAGATGTCAGTTACATACTTACAGTATAACTCGGAAATAACGTAAGATGTTTTCAAAGCAAAATAAAATGTACTGTTGAATATTTTGAACATAATAGACCTTTGCACTTTATCAACCCATCATATGACATCATAACCAACTATGTCACGTGTAGAATGAGATCATAATGAATGACGTCGATAAGTATGTCACGAATGCATTATATTTGAAGACGGACTATGCGTTGTTGTACGAATTGTATGTCTTTACTATTTAATAAATATTCTGTTGAATATTTTGAAACTAATTTGACTGGGCTATGGCAGCAACTGCACCAAGTCAAATTAGTCACAAAATATTCAACAGCTTACCTGTATAGTTTTCAGGAAATTGATAGTTAGAGCATTCAGGGATCGATCAATCCCAACACGGCTAAGTGTGGGTGGAGCTTAGATAGAGATGGGCAGGGCATAGCTAAAACTGAAAAGTTCATTGGATTATAAGACATTGTTGCTTAGGCATTTCTTACTAACTAACATGTTTCCATTTTGGAAGAATGTTAACTTATTTATGAGCTGTATCGTAGGTAGGTTAGGCAGAAACAGCTACAGTACAGCTCAGAAATAACGTAAAATGTTTACAAAATAAAACGTACTGTAGAATATTTTGGACTTAATTTGATTGGAAGACAATGACTTCTAATCAAATTAGGCAAAAAAAACCAGAATATTTCATACATCGTGTTCAAAATTTTACTCACGAACACGTTTCAGTTTTGGGAATATGTTACATGTAACTTACTGTACAAGTCAAAGTTACATGAACTTTTCAAAATATTGTAAATCGCAAGGAATTTGATTTTATCTGTTCTGTAAGGTTTAAAGTAGTAATCAATTTGTCTAGACCGACACACTACATGTAAGTTTCTTATGTCCACCGAAAATGTGCGTAAGCTTTATTCGCCTCGCAGAGTTTATGCAAGTCTTGTTTCTTCTTCACCGTCATCCCCTGATTATGAAACGCAGCAAGGAGTTCATTGGCCAGTCTATCATGCAACAGTTGTTTACGGTCTTCACGTTCACGACAGCTCTGTAACATCCATCTCATAGCCATGAATCGACCATGCTTCGGCATACACGCTATCGGCACCTCATAACTAACACCACCCTTAGGTATAATGGTTGTCATTAGAATCGGTGTGCAATTTTCAATAGCGTGGTACAGAATTTGAACAGGATCACACTCGATGTATTCGGTGCTGGTCTCCGGCTTGTTACGTTTCCGTACCTGTATATGTTTTATATTCTCAAACGTCAGATTAAGGATGTTTCGAGCGACTTGCTTATTCCCACCTTTCATGATCATGTTAATAAGTTTCTCGACTAACGGATCGTAGAAAATGGACGTTGTTTGCTCACTTTGTGCAGCTTTAATCTTATGAAACCTCCGTTCATCTCCTTCCTCGAGAGGGATATCGAGTTCAGCTTTACTAAGCGTTGGCTTGAGATAATCTGGACTATATATAGCATGTCTAACAGGGATAAATTCAGATGGAGGAACGGCACAAATCCGGCTGTTCACTAATTTAAGTAGGTTATTGGTCAGATATCGGATGCGACACACAGATGCCATGTTACATCAGTCCACGTTCTATGATAGGCTTTATAGTTCTGAATCTGATCTATTAAACACAGGCATGCACAAATAATCTTTGTTGACGATTGAAACTGACGTCTCTGGTGACTTGCTCCTTAGACTGTACGCAACATGCCTTGCACTGAGCGAATCTGAAAATATAACGTATACAATGTAATATAAGGCCATACTAATTTGTATTTTTTTTTTTTTACAAACACTCCTAACTTAATTTGTCCATATCTAGAATAAAAATAATGATGGAATCTTAAGACATTATTTTCAATATTCTTTTCATATACCGTAAAAATTCGACTAAAGGACGCATTTTTTTTGTCAAAATACATCTACTAGAAAGGGGGGTGCGTCCTATAATCGAGAACATTCCTTCCCCACATTTTTGGGTCAAAATTTTTCTTAAAAATTCACCGATTATACCACGGAAATTGAACTAAATGTTACCCTAGACAATTCGCGACTATGTTTAATGTATACTAAAAAAACATTCTTTTCAGCAATTTTCTGCGGTCAAATCCTTATCACAGGGAATTCCTTAGAATTTCCTGTAACTCTTATTCTCTGTAGCTTTGTTAATCCTATACATGTAACTCTTTAACACCCATATCAGCCAAAAACAGCCTCTCCTGTGGTGTTGAGAAATGTCTATTTGCTGACCAAGAGAAAATTTTTGAAAATTCACCACTTGAATGACTGGCTCGATAACCGAGCCAGTCATTGCAGTGGTAAATTTTCAAAAATAGTCTTCTCTTGGTCCGCAAATGGACATTTTCTACGAGAATTTAAATTTTCTTGAACAAATTTTAGGGTTAAGAGAAGACTATTTTGAAAATTCACCCCTGGAATGGCTGGTTCATTGATGAGTCAGCCATTCTAGTGGTAAATTTCAAAAAGTCTCTTGGTCTGCAAATGGACACTTACTGAGAAAACATTTTTCTTGATGAATCTTCAAGACAATTAACATGGTGAAAAGATTAATTCTGTAATAGCTTAAAACTTCTGAGCTTGGAATTGTGCATTATCTCTTTTTTTTCCCATCTCATGGGAATTTTCGGAAAACTTACAGCCAGAATACAGTAAGTTACAGGTACTATCATATTTTTAACAACTAGCGCTGAACTTTACATCTCTTAACCCTTTGGGAAGGGGGGCAGCTTTGCCCTTTACCAGTTTCTATGCGAAAAATTAGTAAACTTTACTTTAGAACTTTAAACAAGATTTTTAGAATATTCAGAGCAGACTGAGCAGTTGTATTAAAGTTCTGGTGTTTTGGCATTACCACAAGTCCATAAAGTAATATGGGAGTGCTTCTAGGCCGAATCAAATCATCAATGCAAATGCTAGTTATGTAGTGGAAGTTACATGTGACATATTGACACTTTTTATCTGTAAACGTTGCATGTATCTCTGCAAGTAAAGGTAAGATACATAGCTATACATAAATAGAGACAAATTAACCATCCAAAAATATGGATGATAAGATATATCACTTATATATCATATCATAACTTGGTACGAAACGCTACGAGTCAGGATCTCACTGGAACGAATACTTTAACCAGTATTCACCTACCAATTCTACTCCAATTATACCTTTCCATTAGACTATGACCACTGATTATAAATTTAAACTAAATTTATAATGATAGCCACAAATAGACATAATGACCACCCGCTAGTGGCCATTTTAAACAGGAAATTTTCAACCCCATAAAAATTTCCTAACCACGGATGCGCCAACACGGCTGCAACCGGCTACTTTAGAAAACAAAACCGGCTACAATGCCTTATTCATCCAAACCAATCCGGCTACGGTAGCCACCCCTCCCGGCTACACCACACACACGAATCCGGCTACACTTTCAAGTTTCAACTAAATCGGCCACTGTAGCTACACTACCGGCTACATACAAAGCCAATCCGGCTACGGGACAACCTAATCCCGGCTACACAACTTGATCAAGCGGCTACACTAGCCACAAATCTGGCTACAAATGTCTAATCCGGCTACAAGAATCAAATCCGGTCACACCCCTACGTGTAGCCGCTTTTTGGAAAGTATAAAAGGAAGACACAAACTGTGTATTGGTATCCAGACTCAAACTTGCACACAAGTTCGCGTCAGGACAAACTAAGCAGAACCAAGCTTCTCTAAAGAAGTTTATTTTTCTATAGAAGTCCAGCGTGATTGATGCTAAGAATTTCTACTATGGAATCAACAAGCAGCCACTCCATCACTTCGATCGGATCCACTGAAACTGTAGTGAATCTGCTGAACAACGCTGTTATCGACGACGTGGGAAAGACACTGGCTAGCCGCAAACGATCTAGAATAGAGACTGACCAAGTCGAAGACATTCAACGCCGGCCAGATGAGAACCCGCGGAAGAAACCTTGCATCCCTGAAGAACACGTACAGGCATACCGCCAGTGGCGCAATGGTGCATGTAAACATGCACGGACGCTTCTACAGCTTGACAAACTAGAAGCGTCCATCACCATCAATAAACCACCCGCCAACCTCATGGCAACGGTTAGATACATTCCGCCGTCTGACGATACTGAACTAGTCAAAGATTGGCAAGACATTCTGAACAAACACAGTCTCCAACTGACGTCTGATCTACACACTTTACTTAGAAACAGAGCTGACCGCCTCTCAGAATTGGTTAGACGTCACAAAGCGGGTTTCAGGGCAGCTACAGAAAACGAAGCAGTCTTTCTAGAAGGCCAGAAAGCAGTCAGAGCCACGGTACTGAAAACACGGGAACGGTCGACCAGTCCACCCAAGCGGGTACGGGCAAGAGAAAAGGACAGGCGCAGACCTCCTCCTGGACCAAGAAATCGCAACATGCTACGGGAACCAGGCCAGAGACGTCCACCACCCAGGTGAACACAGGGCAAACAAGACAGGCGCCCTTACAAGGAAGACACACTGGCTCAAGTCCTCCAAATACTCAAAAGACTTGCATAAATGCTAACACTATCACTTATGTAGGCACAGCCTATAACTGTTGCAATTTTAATATTTTTCTAAATTATAAAAATAAATTCTCCAGTCAACAAAAACCTTTTGTTGTCAATCTATCATCAAAACCCATCTCCAAGGAGATACGAGACGTCCTAGATCTAGGACTAGGCTTCAGTCCCAACGTCATTGAGCCCAACCTGGGCCAACTTCATAAAGATCTTAACAGATTCTTTAGAAGATTGAGATTAAAACTACATTTCCAGTTCCCACCCACGTACTGGGAAAATGGAAATACTTCTACATCGGACACACCCATTCCCCCAACCGATAATCCCACCAGCAATTTTATGGACAAACTGTCACATAAATTTAAACCAGCCAGTACCTGGACACCTAACCCAGGTAATGACGCCACATTAGATGCGTTCATCAGATCCGTCAAACACGACATCAACAAAAAAGCCCACCGAAGGCATAATAATGGGAATCTTTCTAACACACAGAGAAAGATTGTTAATCAGCTAAAATATGACAAAACTATTGTCATCAAAAAAGCTGACAAAGGTCAGGCCACTGTTATCCAAGATACGGAAACATACAAAAAGGAAGCACTCCGCCAACTTAGTGACACTCACTACTATACCAAACAAACGACGGATCTCACCACGTACCACGCAGAGAAGGTAGAAACCGCCATCACGGACATGATTCTCAGTGGTGAAATCACAAGAGACATAGCTAACGGTCTCAGAACCAACAACCCACGAACAGCCAGGTTCTATCTACTTCCGAAAATTCATAAAAAAATGAACGGCCAACTCACCCCAGGGAGACCGATTATCAGTGGCAATGGGAGCCCTACTGAACTCATCAGTAGCTTTGTCGATGAACATATCAAAATTCATCTTCACAATATTAAATCATACATCCAGGACACCACTGACTTCATAAACAAACTAGAAACTTTTGGCGCCATAGCACCTCATGCCATTCTGGTTACTATGGACGTCACATCACTATACACTAACATCCCTCACAATGAGGGCCTTAGAGCTGTATCCCAACATTTGAGAACACATGGCTGTCCAGGCACGCTAACACCACGCAGATTGCTAATGTTACTAAAACTAGTGCTCACATGTAACAACTTCGAGTTTAATGATGAACATTATCTCCAAATTGGCGGTACAGCTATGGGCACTAAACTAGCACCCAGCTATGCCATCATTTTTATGGCCCAACTCGAGGAAAAAATACTCAGGACAGCTGAAACACAGCCAGCCCTATACTATCGCTATATTGATGATATTTTCATAATCTGGACGAAAGGTTCCGATTCACTAGCAAAATTCATAACACATATGAATAACGCACACGCAACGATCAAATTCACAGTAGAACAATCCACAGATTCCATCAATTTTTTGGATACAAAAGTGTTTGTCCTCCCGAACAGACACTTAGGCTTTGACTTCTATACTAAACCAACAGATACACACGGATATCTACACTACTCATCGGCTCACCCAAACTCTTCCAAACAAGCGAGCCCATATGGTCAATTTCTGAGACTACGGAGGATCTGTAGCAGAGAAACAGATTTTCTCAAAAACGCCCATGAAATGGTTCACCACTATGCTATCAGAGGATACCCAACAGATACCCTCATCACCAGCCTGCATAGAGCAATACAACAAAACCGCTCTGATCTGCTTTTGCCAAAACTAAACAAGGAAATCAACACTCGGATACCATGTATCACTGATTTCCACCAACACAGCAAATCAGCCCAAAAAATCATTAAACGCCACTGGCCAACACTACAATCCAGCCCAAAATGCCGGGCAACATTCACAGAAACACCTATCTTTGGCCATAGACGTAACCCGTCCTTCAAGGACACACTGGTCACTGCTAAATTTACAGATCCAAGGAAATTCGGACAAAAAGGGAAAAGCATAGCAAACCCTATACATCCATGCGCCAAAAACAACTGTTTATTTTGCAAAAACATGGACAGCACAAAAAGTTTCAAAAGCTCACACACTGGGCTTAAATATTTTATTAAAACAAAAACATTCTGTCACACAATGAATGTTATCTACCTACTTACCTGTAACGAATGCCGCAAACAATATGTAGGTGAAACTAAACGAGAATTCCAAGTTCGCATCAAAGAACACATGAGGGATATCAAAAACAACAAAGACACGCCTGTAGCACAACATTTTAATCTCCCCAACCACGGACCCACAGATATCAACCACAGAATCATCAAAGTGTTACGTCACGATCCTGACAGCACGGAAGCCACAGCTTTCCGCAAGGACCGTGAAAAATTCTGGATCCATCAACTACATTGTATGGACACAATCGGCATCAATCACGCTGATTGGTAACCATCATCTACCTTTGGTAGTAAAACTTATAATAAATAGAGACATAGTCATAGGCTTTTTGAATTTTTGAAGTGATACTGGTCCACGCCCGTTAATTCCTTGCTTAGTGGGTAGATTAGAATATATGTGCAATGATGGCCGGCTGGGTGCAGCAATGTGTAAACACTAAGCGATATTAGAATTAACAGCAACTTTCAAACTCAATTTTTTAATCGACGTGTGAAGCAGATTTTAAAAAAAAATTTGTATATAGGTTAATGAGGGCCTCTGCTAGATCAGGCCGTGTACTTGAAGTGTTACCCTCAATAAATAGCGATTATTATTATTATTATTAGATGCAAAGATAGAATAATTTGTATACACATGGCCGAAGTGCAATGTCGGTGGGTGTATTTGAGGAATGTGTCTAAGATTTGTTGCACACACACCCACCCCACCCCACCCCCACACACACACACAGAATGGGAGGATGGTGTGACTGGGGCCTCAATCCAAAGAATGTAAAGATTAAATGCACCTAGAAGCCATCTTCTATATCTCCTACATCTCTAAATAAATATCATCCTCTTGGATTTTTGAATACATAGCTATCTATATGAGTAGGTCTATGAGCACCCCACCCACCCATAACAACTCGTACGGTCGTGATACACATGTTTAGCCATGTCAAGCCCTTTGAGTTCTAACCATAAAAGATGATGCCACCATCAAACAAAATCAGACATTTGAAAGCCTCCTTTGAATAGCCCGGGACAAATGTACCTCTGACACCCACACGCCAATATGGCTAAGTATGAGGCTGCGAAATCATAATTCAAATTACTTATTCCATACACACTAGCTGTTGAATAGTTTGTTACTAATTTGACATAATTGTGTTGCTGCCTCATCTGTCTTCATCCAGCATATGTCCATCGTATTCTTTAAGCGAGTCCTTAAGAACTGCTGGCCAGGAAGGATACATAGGGTCAGATACAAGGGTGGTCCCAGAAAGCTGTGAGATAGATTTTGTTGGAGGCCATCTTGGATTTAGCACTATATTTAAAAATTACAATTAAAGACCTGTGAAACTGCTTGACATGAAACTCAAGAAACTTCATGGTCTTGATCTAAGGCAAGAGCTGAACAAACATTGTTTACGTATTCAACATGATTGGTAGATTTGTCTTGGATAACCAAGTTTTCACAAAAACTACTTTTCCTCTGAATCCCGCTGATTGAAAATATAATTAGGAACTAAGGTCCAATTAAATATTTTCAAGACAAACCGCGCAGGTCCACCGTGCAGACACATGCACGAATGCACGCACACTCAATGTGCGCATCTGACACAACAACCCGCCCACCCCCTCGCTCACATTGTGAATTGTGAATAGGTTCAATTGACCACAGAATACATAAGTTCTTCGCTTAACATTGCTCTAACATTTAGGAAATCGAGTCACGAGCCTGCACCTTTCACTGTTTTTTCTTGTGGTGGTTAGGTAGGTGGGTATCCTCGAACACTGTTCTGAGAGGCAGGGCGGGAACACCCATTTCATATCTTCCTGCAGACAATGCCATCCGGCGTGCCCTTTTGTGGACCCTGGCCCCGGCTCCTCAAATTTGCTTGCGGCACTCCTGCTTAACCCTTAACACTCTGATGTCAATCTGTTTAACCCTTGCCACTCTGAAGCCAATAATCTATCTTTTACTCTGTTAACAGAAGAGAAACTGGTGTACCTTTTTCAACAATTTTGGTGGACGATGTTGCTGTCTACGACAGCACCATCTTCCACCAAATTTGTAGAAAAATGAACACCAGTTCATCTTTAAATTTAATTTGAAAATTAAAAATTCTGACATCAGAGTGCAGGGTTGTGGTCAATTCCGATTGCAATTGGAATTGATTAGTCAATTCCAATTCAATTCCAGAATTGGAATTGATCAATTTTAAGACACCTGAATTGGAATTGATGATTTGAATTGACCGGAAATGATAAATTCCAATTCAATTCCAATCAATTCCAGTCACATGTACATGTAATAGCTGTAAATTATACACTGCCCTTTATATGCCAATGCATTTCATCCTAAATGATCTATATGATACCATTTACCACATTTCATTCTATATGCAAGTTGATGATATTTATAATGCCAGCTTTATTGACTATTTTAAAATTAATTTGATTGAATACTTTTGTCTCCTATTTCTATAGTTTCTATTAAAATTAATTTTAACAACTTAGTTATATGTTTGGTTTGAAGACTAGAATTTGAGACACTGATAATTCAGTGATGAGCAAGTTAGCCCATAACCCTTTAACACCTAAGCTGGCCAAAACACCTTCTGCAACATGAGTTTCAGAAATGTCCATTGGCAGGCCAATGGAATGCTATTTTTGGAAATTTGGATAACTGAGCCAGTAATACCAGTGGTAAATTTTCAAAAATAATCTCTCGCTCTCTGAATTGACAAAATAAAGATCTGATAAATGCTATGAACTTTAATACATTATTGCATTAACTCAGTTCTCCCTGACCAGTGACCAATTAACCATTTTATCCTGTGAGCTTTGTGCCTCCTTTATTCAATCAAAGCCTCTGATCTTGAACGTATTTCATTCTGCATTCCCTGGAAACAGGTTTTGATCTCTATGAACTCATGCCATCTTTAAAATCTCACAAATTTGTTAAAATGCTTTCAAATATATAAGGTAGAACCAAGATACCCGAATTGCGTTAAAATTATTCATCAAAATGTTAGCAATAGTGTTCAGTAAAGTAATAACTATCATCTGCATGGAATGACATGGGTGAAGAAAGTAGTACGTTACAAGATAATTGCCCTGTAATTATACCCTCCTACATAACAAAGGAATCATTGAACAAACCCCTCTATGAAATGTCTCACCTTTTAAAACACACCTGGACTAGTGGTGTTATTCAAACTCTACATAGATGTGCTCAGTACTCTCACTCATTGCTGTACTATATCCATTGTATTCTAATACTTATTAATGCAAACATTTATATACCAGGTTTACATGTATCTACAATAATTAGACATGGCATTAACCTTTAGTCATATTCATCAGAAAAAACACTCAGCATTAAGCTATAATTAAGTCAAATAAACTAAAAATATGCTCTGCTGAATGCTGACTTTGGACAATAATTTGACTGGAAGATATAACTACCTATTGGCAACAACAATCTTTATTCTAATTGTTTAAAATATTAAAGAAGCCAGCCAAAAATGCCTTCTGCACCGGTCTTGAGGAAGGATCATATGTATGTTAGAATATTTTTGAAAATTTACCAGTGGAATGACTGATTCAATAACTGAGCCAGTCATTGCACTGTTAAATTAAAAAAAATACTCTTCTCTTATCCTGAAATGGTCATTTGCTAATGATAAATCTAGTTTTTCTTGGCCAATGGCATTAAAGGGTTACAATATAACAATGTTGATCTCACATAAATATTGGTATGGAATTGGAATTGCACTTGGAATTGATCAAATGGAATTGGAATTGGAACTGAACTTGTCTGGGTGGAATTGGAATTGATAAAATAAATTGATGTGGAATTGGAATTGATAAAATGAATTGAGGTGTAATTGGAATTGATAAAATGGAATTGACCACCTCCCTGTCAGAGTGCTAAGGGTCAACTGTCTGTCTGCTGAATTTCTATAGACCACATTTTCCATGGAAGATATGCTATATATTTTGAAATGGATTTGACTGAAAGTTGTTTGGGACAATGAAATTATTGTCTGGTGGCTTGCAGCAGTAAGACAGTTAATCTTTACCATTCTGATGTCAATATTCTATCTTTTACTGTGCCAATAGCAGGGGTCGAAATTCGTTAAAAAAACTACATGCACATCGGTGCACCCAGTCACATCACATACACTTACATGCACCGTACAATGTTTACATGCACAGACAGACAAATAAAATCAACAATGTTTGAATTTCTTGTTCCCTAGTAGACTTTCATAAACTTTATTCTATAGGAACAAAAATTCTGTGCCAATTATTTAATTTTAATATTTGACTGTTCTATAGATTAGTGAAATAATATTTACCTGTACTTTATGCACAGTTAGAGACCATGTATAAATGACTGATAGATTACAGAATTCAATTAAACATGCTCCAACATACAATCGACAAGTTCTGACATATTCTCATGTCTTGTCTTTGGACTCACTATAGCATACACACTAGCATTATGTGAGCAGAAAAACTAGATACTATGCAAAATGTATCAAAATGCTTGTTCTTTCGGGCACAGTTCTGTATGAAGGAAGCATATTACCTAGTAGGCATGCTCACAGTAGCACCACATGCATTTTATACAAATTGAGTAAGCCAACTATACATTCCATAACAATAGCTAGTTACATGTAGCTCTAAGTAATGCGCACCGGAGACTGTGTCTAAAATGGACCTTTCCATTTTTAGCTATGCCCCACCCACCACTAGCTAAGCTCCACCCATAACTCGCCGTGTTGGGATTGATCGATCGCCAAATGCCCTAGCTATCAATTTCCTGAAAACTATACAGGGAAGCTGTTGAATAATTTGTAACTAATTTGACTGGGTGCTGTTGCTGCCTATGGCAGCAACAGTGTCCAGTCAAATTGGTTTCAAAATAGTCAACAGATTATTTATTAAATAGTAAAAGCAAACAATTTGTACAACAACGCATAGGCCGTCTTCAAATATGTGTTCGTGACATACTTATCGATATCATTCATGATGTCATTCATTATGATGTCATTCTACACATCGCGCAGTTCATTATGACATCATATGATGGGTGGGTACTCTGGAAAGGTGAATTACTACATGCACACTTTTGCAGGTAACAATGAAAAAGAGGTGCGTAGACCAAAATCTACATACACATGTCCATGTATGCACCCCATATTTCGAACCCTGCAATAGCAAAGAAACCGGTGTAAATTTTTCAACGATTTTGGTGGACGATGTTGACGATGTTCCACCAAATTTGTTGATAAATTAATATGAGTCATAGCTATTTCAAGTAGAACCCTACGGTTGTGGCCAGAATTGCAACAAGAACAAGGATGCTTCCTACCAAATTTGGTTACAAACGGTCCAGTGGTTCGACAGGACATTTTAAATTTTCGATTGCATTACTATGGGAGTCTTTGGTGGTGGGGAAAAAAAATCGAAGCTGGCCACCAACTGGGAAGCTGTTTATCTGAGTTTTTCAGAAATGGAGTATTTAACTTTAGAATATCCCAAATCTTAACAAAACAAAGTTCAGCTACAAAATCCATCAATTAAAAAAATCCAATATGCTTGCTAAACACGCTACATTTTGATTGGTCCACGGCGACCATGTCTTTGAGGTATCACCTTCCCTTGAACCAACTTTTAATAGTTACATAGTTAAATAGTCCTCTTCCGCTTGTTAGGTTATGCAGCCTGTAGCAGGTCTTCACTATCTTCATTGGCAGCCGGATCATGCACCTGTTGAACTGGTACGTTGGTGCGGAAGGGCATGATCGGGGAATCTATCATGTATGTGGCCTCGCTGTAGTGTCTGTCTAGCCTTACCTTGAATGAGTTGATGGAGGGAACCGTCACTACTGACTCTTGTAGGCTGTTCCAGTGGTTGGCCGCTCTAATGTCTAATAGTGAAAAACCGCTTTCTGGTGTCTGTGTTGAAATGTTGTTTCTGCACTTTGAAGCTTTGACCTCTTGTCCTGTCACCTTTGTCGAGTGGTAGAATGGCTTCATGGTCTATGCTGTACACATCATGTAGATATATGTACATTTCTATTAGGTCACCCCGTAAATGTCTGTACACTAGGCTCGGCAGTTTGAGTGATTTGAGGCGCTCTTGGTATGGCATTTGCTTGGCAGTTTGAGTGATTTGAGGCGCTCTTGGTATGGCATTTGCTTGAGTCCTGGAACAGATTTCGTGGATCGACATTGAACATTTTCCAGTAGTTGGATGTCTTTCTTGTAGAAGAAATTGCGAAGGCGACATTGCCATATTCTAGTTGTGGTCGGACTAGGCTCGTATACAACAGGACAAATGTGCCAGGATCTATGTAGTCGAATGATCGTCTGATCATGCAAACTAATCGGTTGGCCTTATTGGCTGCGTTTTCTGCATGCTGGTTGAACTTTAGAGAATTGTCTAATGTGCGGAAACATTCGTCTACGAATCGTGTAAATGATATATGGAATACTCTCCCGGAGGATATTGTGCATGCCAGAACGGTCTCTGCTTTTGAAGTAGCATTAGATAGACTTTGGGAAAACCAGGAATTTATCGTCCAGTAATGTGTTTTCGAGGGTCATGCAGGGAATATTTTGAGCGGTATCGCATCGCAAAATGCGATGCAAATGAGTACCTGTTGCTACACATTCACAACTTCGCATAGCTATTTGCTGCGATACATAATTTTGATGCAAAATTCAGTCAATTCACTTAATTTTGAAATATTTTTGATAGAAAGTCACTAAAAGTTGCAAAGCGCTTGTCAAATTTCGTAAGGAAGCGAGATGCGCATGCATTGGAGACTGATTTCCGATATAGCCCATAGACATATATAGCCATAGAGCACATATCTTCATGCCTTCCTTCACTATGGGACAAATGACCGCTGGTGACACGAGTTCAGTAAGCGCTCTATAGATCAAAATTCTAAAAGCTAGCGATGCGCGCATGCGTTAGCGGATTCCTTCTTTTGGTATAATAATAAACTGTTACAGACTTCAGTTTTGAGTTTGGACACCAGTCGGAAACTCGCAATATGTATCACGGGGTATTCACAGTCGTCGAGATATTGCTCGTAACAGACTCTCTTGTAAATCTAAATTCTCCTATAGGGGGGTATGGCTATTGATCATTGCCTCGTCATTAGTTAGCGTTATGATAAACTTTAAAAATACAAGTTTATCTAGGCTGATTCTGGTCGATTTAGACAATGTTTGTCTCGGCAACTGAGTTATATCATCGGGAATGCTAAACTCCTGTTAGCGCATCCCCAAATCAAGGCCGACGGTATAGTTAGCCATGCTATGGCGGTGTATCGCGCTTGACTCGCAAAAACAACAGATTTAGAATGGCATGTCGCCAAGATCGACGCATGCGTGAGAGTGTTCTCCAAAGTCGGTAACATACTTTCTTGCAAGGTTATTGGTTAATAAATTTAACTATATAGAAAGCAACCAATGAATCGCAAGGAAACTACCGACAGTAAAGAAAATAAACAATGTTGTACGTGGTAATTTTATGAATGACGTAGTAGTATCTCTTTATATAGCATTCGTATTCGTAGTAAAACTAGTAACACATGAGCCGATTGATACACGCTGATCACAGTAAAACTTTTTATCATTCACTATTTAAGCCAGAGAAAACAACCATTTGTAATTTTTAAATAAAAATTGTTAACTCTTTCAATTGAAGTCATAGTATCGCAGAAACTCAATTTCATCTAAATAAGCTGTTGAATATGTTGCAAGTTTTTAAGGTGGTGGGGGGGGGGGGCTGTTGCTCACAGCTGCCAGAGCCTGTAAAAGCTTCCAGTTAAGCACTAACACTATTCAGCCTTCTTACATTGTATTGAATGATGTGTACTTTGTTTAGCCTACCAGTTGAAAGGGATATGTGATGTAGGTTGGTAAGTTACAAAATATATGTTAACCCTAGTCAATGAAATCACAGTATTCATGGGAGGAGGTAGATTATTGATTATTTTGAAAATAATTTGACTGGGATGTGTTGCTGCCTTAAGCAGCAACAGCTTCCAATCAATGTAATTGCCAAATCTGCCAATACGTATTATTTTAGGTTTCCTATACTCCCTGACCTTGGCCAGAGCCAGTACATGCATATTCTGATTCTGACATATGTTATACTGACAAATGACAATACAGGCTACTGTAGACCTGAAGACTGATACACTATCCTCAATAACATTCTCAGAAGTCCAATATTAATTATTCAAACATCTGTTCACGTCAGATTTGTGCAATTTGTGTAAACTATGTATCGCATATTACACGCCTTACGGACTACTAATCTTTTAGACGGACTACTGATTTGCCAAGTCTGGTAGTCCTTCGTCCCCGGTGGAACACCAACCAGTTTCAACACAGTTTGTTTGCTATGCAAGTGCTATGAACTGCCATGCATTATTCGATTTGTTTAGCAGTTACTGCTACGCAATTTTTTTCCAACAAAATATTCCCTGGTCATGTGATTTCGAGGGTACGTACTTTTGATGTTCTCACGCGCGCGTCGCTTAGTTAATGTCCACAAACCATACCCATGATAAAAATAGCGATAACTTGTAAGGAAATGATACAAATCAATCCGGTTTTGCGTCCAATGACATCTGCCAGTTACTGTGCTGAGTAGTATAGCAGATCTGTTGCCATAGCAATAATTTATTTCTCCCGAAGTGTGGAACTGGCATGGGGTGCTTATGTAGTTTTCAGATCTGGATTGATTTTTCTCTACCCACAATGGCGATTCAAACAGGCCCTAGTTACCACAAATGATATAAAGTTCAATAGTTTTTTTCTACTTTCCGGTAGGCAAAACACATATGTTCATTTTTAATACCACATTTACCAATTTCCAAAAGAATAATTGAAAGATTTAAAAATATGTAATGTTTTAGCTGAAATTTGCTGCCACCCGGTTATCACGCAAAGCTGAAAATAACCTGATCTGGATTTACAGCTATAGATTTGTGTTTGTATCAGACCCGTTTACGGCATTATTGTCAGTGAAAGACTCGCTTTTGCTCAAATCATAAAAAATACATCAATTCACCGCCTCAATAGAGTTGAAATTATGCGATTACATCACCCTCGAAAACACATGACGCAATACTGAGATTGCATCTGTTCACCAGATAGTGGATATTTTATAAGCAGTAAGTTTATCTTAGGGTTTATTTTTATTTTTATGCATGTTTTATTTCAGTGTATGTTTGCTAGTTACGAAATTGAAAACAAATTTTTACAAAATTCCTACTCTTATATTAAATCGACGAAAATGTGCTTACACCCTTGAAAACCCATTATCCGATGATAAATACGATCCCTCTGCCACCTCCCATATACCAGGAAGTCAGATACGCAGAATGGTCGTGATTCAAGATTATTTTCAGGATTCAAGATAATTTATTCAATGATTCCAAATAAAAAAGGAAGATGAGACAGACAGTCGGACATAGAGGATGAAATCAGCCCGAGTCCACAGAAACATCCAAAGACATCTTTAGGCTTTACGTGTCCCTTTGGAAGGATGATGATGATGACATGGGAATGGCAGTCTTGAAATTAGTAACCACAACTCATCGGAACTGTTACAAAACAGTTAGTGACTCGCCATTTTTTTGGTTTCTTCCCATTTTCGGGGTTTCTGTCCTGTTCAGAATTCTTTGAAACTCAAAAAAATTTCTGTAAGTAGGAAAGAATCAGCATAACCACTATAATAGAATTCATCTCTTTAGCATACGCTGTAGAAAATTGTAATCTGTTTATTACAGTATTGCTACAGCCAATGCAAAACGTTGACACTACTACCACAACCACACTGGTAACAGTATTGGTGCAGTTGTCCATATGGCTAGTTGGCGAGATAGGCTGTACCAATGTACGCACAACTGCAAACATACAATTTTCAGCGCTAATTATAGCACATGAGTCTGCCGTTCTAGATACGAAAACGTGAAAACAAAAAATACGAAAACACGGTAGTGCTATATTATTATTATCGTAAATTCCTCCTGTTTAAAGGAGCACCTCTGGATTGGAGTAAAGCAGGCCTATCCAATTTGAAAATGTGCGTAACCCATTTTTGGATTAGGCAAATTTGTTTTAGGTAACCCATTCTGTTTTGCGCAACCTTTTTTCATGTATTTATGTGCCATATGAAAGGAATTGTGAGAACAGAAAACAGATTGTGTTAGAAATATTTGCGTAGCGTTTGCACAAACGAAAAATGGGTTACGCCAATTTGGACAGGCCTGTAAAGTGAGTTCTGTAATCTGAATATGAATGTATATAAACATATGTAGAGAACTTATCGAAACTGCATGTAAGTTAATGGTAATTGAGGTGTGTACATCAAGTCAGATCGCGTGCCGATAGATGCTTCTGCTCTCATTTTTAGACGTTGGTTGGTCGGAGTCAATTATTTCTCGTCGTCTGTGGTGTACTATGTACAGGTAACCGCAGATGATGTTTCCAGCTATTGCGAGGCAGCATTTGCTCAGGCCATGCGAGGGTTCAATAAGCAGCATTGTCATTTTTTCACTTGTTGCGACTAGGCGTTTTGTCTGTTCTTGGCAACTACTGTACATTGTTGACTGCAGAAATGAGAAATATTTCATCCTGACATCATGTAAGGTCACAGTCTACTAGAAAGTGTGAGTATGTCTCGGCATCTTCGTGATAGAGATAGCATTCTGGATCCACCTCATACTGGTTGAAGGCTGCTCTATTAGCCTGTAGTATGTATATATAGTAGGTGTATATAGTATATATCTATAGTAGTATAGCGCTGCCATGTTTTCATATTTTCTGTTTTTCCGCTTTCGTATCTAGAACGGCAGACTTCTGTGATAATAGGTAATGTCTCGCCCTAATAATTACTTTAAGTAAACTCATCCTATATTGTTTTAGGATGAGTTGACTTAAAAAAAACTATTAGGATGAGTTGCTTTAGAACGGGTTGGAATTAGGACGAGTAAAAAGGTAGGACGGGTTGGTAGGTGGGATGGGTTGGTAGGTCGGCCGAGTTGTATTTAGGACGAGTTGACTGGATACCATGACACGGAAACACATTATATAATTACGAAATCTGGGTACTTTTTCAGGATTAGAAAAAAATATGTAAAATAAGTTTATTACGATCTGCTAATGGTCACACGTATCTGTGTATTTCAACAACAGACATTGCTCTTTTAGCCGGCTTTATCTTGAAAAAACTTTGGAAGATTTTTTAGTCTTTTCTTCTTCTTCTTCTTGATAATGTAGTTTCCGTCTTCTCAAGGAGAATTCTCAAGGTGACCGTTAAATATGTTACATACACCAGCATGCCGGCAAAGACAACAGTTATTTCAAAATGCATCGTGATAGAAATTCAAATATATATTTATCGATAGCCATACTTGACAGACTTCGTAGGTCAGTCCTCCTGTTAGGCGGCACACCGCAGCTGACCTAAGGGCTGACTATGTGTCTTTGTTGTGGGCGGCACACCGCAGCCAACGACCACGACACATCACCTTGCCTGTTCTTGTAAACATTAAAAACCTTGTACAAAATCATGTGTAAAACTGGAGGAGTCTGGGTTTAGGGCTGCAATCGCACAACACACCCCCCCCCCATCCCCACCCCACCCCATTGTAATTTGACATGGCAGTGATATGGTTTGGGTGTGGAACCACACAAACCTAAATCGCATTAAAATGGCATACCATTTATATCCTATATACAGTACGATTATTGCATAGAATAAATATACTTCTAATGATTGGATGTGATATCTGCGCCAACCTATCCTTCAAGTAATGCAATCATTTTAAAATGTATTATGACAACAAATCCAATTATATACGTATGTTTATAGCTAGTCACACTAGACAGACTTGGTGGGTCAATCTTCCTGGTAGGCGGCACACCGCAGCTGACCTAAAGGCTAACTAAGTGTCTTGGTTGTAGGCGGCACACCGCAGCTGACGACCTGGACATTGTCACATAGCCTGTCAAAAACTGTAAATATTTGTAAATCTTGTAGCATAGTTATATGTAGTATACATATACTTTCTTTTTTCGCTACTCCTCTTTCACGCATGCAGTGTGTAAAGTAGTATTGAATCTACCGGGACACAAGGAAGCCATTGGCTTATGTCCTTTGAAATGATGATGATGATGATGATGATGATGATGATGATGATGATGATGATGATGATGATGATGATGTTGATGATGATGATGAAATAAGCGAGATCACAGTTACGAGTGCGCATGTTTCCAAGTCGAGCTATCGGGGATAAACAAACTAAGGAGCACGCCATATGCATATAGCACAGCTGGAAGTATAAACTTTGACCTTCATCATAATATCAATGTACATATAGAGTTTTTTCGTCGTTGCAATTGAGGTGTATGAGCAGAACATAAAGGCACCAGCCTGCGTTCTGTAAACTACCTAAACTAATCCAATGTAATCTAATCATTATTCCATGTGTTATAGTTGCCCTAATAAGTTTGAAATCATTCCATGTTGTATAGTTACCCTGATAAGTTTGAAATCTTTTGCTTAAAAAATAAAAGCGCGATCCTACAATTAAATTAGACTTAAATGTTTGAGTTTAATTAATAGTACAATATTTACAAGATAGTTGGTTTAATAAATATAAGAAATAGTGTTTAGCACACGTACATTTATAAGAAAGTAGTTGTGGTATTGGTTTTAGAAAATCGTATATTGTTTACTGGTTACCAGGGCAACATCATATCACCCATAGAGCTATAATACATGCATAACAAAATCAAAGCAGAAGATAAATATATTAATCAAAATAGGTTGCACTTGTCAACCCACCTGTCTGTCTTACTAAGTAATATATTATGTATATATGTGAATCTCTGGCTACCCCTTGTCTTCTCTCTTTCCCCAAGTAGCCACGGGGCAAAGGACCTAACGCTCCCTAATTTAACAACTGTTTTCTGTTCTATCCTTCTGTGAATTGTCTGTGCACATAGGCTAACACAACATTTGTGCATACAACTATGTTCACACACATTTAATTCTTAGAGATGAAGCAATAGGACTGAGACAGTAATGAATTGCTACGATTGTGGATGTAAACATAAGTCGGTAATAAACCGGCACTGTGATGACTTCCTATGTGATGAATGTTTCTACAAACGCTTCGCAAAATTGAAACCAAACAGTGTAGCTACCTGTGGTAAACAGAGACCTAATGGCACAGATGATGCCACTAACATTTCAACAGATAGTACCAACACACAGGACCCCATAAGCCATTACTCACTGCAAGATCAGATATGCGAAATCAAATGAGAGAGATATTCGCATAAATGAGATCGCATCATATGATCATGCTAAGGCCATCAAACGTAATATCCTCTTAGCTTTAAGCCCGAATTCCCTGGTCGAAAATCACCATGGACTGCTTTTTTGGATAAGGCTTAATAGGCCGCTCATGATTGGATGTTCCTTATCATGAGGGAACCAATCAAAATTCGTTTTCGAAATTATCGCCATATGTTACTGCGCACGCGCATATAAGTTACGTTATCTTTACTTCGTTTAGATAATGGTGAACGCGTTAAACTATGGCAAGAATGGAATGATTTTAATTAATTCATTAAATCAATTGCATGGCCACAAAGTTACCTGGGGGATATAATTTTAAAACTGTGTTTAATAAGAATGTCCAATATTTAAGGTGGTTACATGGTTTTAATTGTTAATTCATTGTGACATTCGCCCCATTGTGACGTGCGTAGTTGTACTTGTCGGGCCACAATCTGCTAAATAGTGTATCAGTTTATGGCCCGACAATACTAGTATTAAAATCATAATGACCGAAATGTAGGATTTAGTATGGCACGGTTAAAGCAATTGTATCCTAATCGCTAACTCTGTGGAGTGTGTTAGGTAGTACTAAATCCTTTTTGGTTTTAAACTATTGAATGCTAAGTTTCTCACATTCATTAAAGAAGGTCGTGTAACTTTAGAGCCGCAGCTCAGAAAATATCATTTGACCATTAATTATGAAGCAGAAATAAAATGAAGATAGTCAACATTTTAATATTAATTTGACTAGAAATTTTTGTTGATTTAGGAAACCACGGCTTATAGTAAAAACATTGGTTTCAAGATGTTCAGTAAAAGTGTTTATTTAAAGGTCCCCTAAAATGCCACATACCTACTTAGTGAAATTGCATATGAAAATTATGATAGAAATCACTTACAAAAGTTATTTCGTGAAAATTAGCTCAGTTTTCCGAAAATAGCAAAATTAAGATTGAATGACGTTATCAAATTTGTAAATCCCTGCCCGTAGCGTCAATGCCGGATGAAGCCTTGCCAGGGCCGGGGCAAAGAATATTTGTGGAGTTTGGTGGAAGCGAAAGGCAAACCAAGGGGGAGGGGGGCGGGGGGCGGGGGGCGGGGGGAGGGGGTCCTGGTGTCCTTCCCTGGAAAATTTTGAAAAGGCTTATTATTACATATCTTGGCAATGCTTTATTGGAAACTTTAGACTTTTGCACGAGATATGAGATGCATGTTCAATTTCCCCAGCTTGCAATGCTACCTGGCGTGCAATGCTACCCGGCGTGCAATGCTACCCAGCATGCAATGCCCTGCCTCCATATTCGTTTAGTCTATTGTCTGTACAAGCGAGGATTTCTCAAACAAAACCAACCCGCTTGCACGTGCCTATAGTGATTTGTCTTCCAGCTCTGGAAGCGTAAGCATGCGTGTAAGGCGTGTTCGCGGCACTACATTCGACAGTCTGTATTTCAATACTGTTCAGAGAAAGTATGTCAATGTCCAGGAGAAAATAGGAGAAGGCGTTTATATACATTGACAGTAATTTTCGTGAAAGTTGTTGCTATCAATAACAGCACCAACATTCAGTCAAATTGTTGTCAAAATAATTAGTAGGTAATGCAATTACTACCTGCTATATATTTGATACACATTTTATTGAAAAGTGTTGCTGCAACAGCTTTCTACTTCGAATAATACTTACCAGATGTACTATTATGATAATGTCTATTATCTAGTCTAGCTCAAAATAAACAATTAAAACTCCGCACTCTCCTGGTCCTGCCCATACTGTGTCCGGGAATACCATAGCCGCAGGTACCGAGTCAATTCTCAATCACAGTCAGATTCGTCTATTTTGCGCTGTTGAAAAGTCGCGTGTATTTAGTGCTCTCTTATTAATTGAATAAGCAGTTTTAGCGTGTTTTTTCGGGAAACCATCGCTGGATTCATGGAGGAACTGGGGAAATCATCACAGGGGCAGGTTGTATCAATCTAGAATATATACATTCGTGCCATAATGACTGTTTGAAATTTCCTTAAATTGGCACATTTTTTATAATGATAGCCATTGTTGGAGTCGCTTCTGTACCCGTTGACTTTTAGTTTTAATTCGGGTACTCGGTTAATTTTCTCTTGCGACTCGGTTCCTCTAAGATGGATGCGTCCTTGGCCAAGATGGCGGCGCCCATGATTTATGTCGTTCTTGGCTTGGTGTATCCGGGCACTCTGTTGTCGCCGATTTTAGCTCTCGCTTAGTTGTCGAGGGTGTTTGTAGTGATCGGCGAGTTATTCTTGGTTATTTAACGTTAGTTAAAGGCTGAGTTGTGGTTTTTTTTTAATTTTCACTCAAAAAAGTTTCAAATATTTCCTGCCTAAGACTTGTTATCATTAAATTGAGAGAAAGTTAATGTGTTTAAGAAATCTTAACTAGCAAGTCTATTGTGCGTATTGCTCATCATTGGTTGTCATGTGCAGCGTTTTAATTCTTCTCTGTGTTCGCAGAAACCGAAGAACTCGGACTCGTTGTGCCGAAAGTGCAACAGGTTCATGAAACGGAAGTACCTGGGTCATCACTGTGTGGCATGCGCTAAGTGTAAGGTTGGGAGCCCTTGTGATGCGTGCGTCAATTGGTCGTCGGCATTGGTGGCGGAGTTTGACAAGGATCGACGGGCGAGGCTGGAGCGTATCGAGAAGGATAAGGCAGTGAAGCTGCAGCAGGTTTCGTTGCTGGGACTGGAAGGTCGGCTGAATGAGAGGATGGATTCAGCACTGGGCGTATGGGCGGCCCAGTTCAAGGCTATGTTTGACTCATTGCAGTCCACGGTCCCGGTGAAGCAAGCTGGTGCAGGACAACCATTAGGTGGTCTGGCTAGTTCTGCTGAGGGTCATGCACCTGCCCCTTCTCTGTTCTTGGCTCAAGAGCCGATGATAGAGGAGGAAGATTTGCTGCTGATGGGAGATTCCGGCATGCCGGATCTTTCAATGACGGCGATGCCTAGTACGTCCCAGGGGTCGCCCTCGGGATTTGTACGGGTTTGCCAGGCGGATGGTGATGTCGACGTTCCGTCAGGCATTTTTCATCCGCGATTTGTGCAACCGGATATGCCGGCGGAGCCGTGTTTTGCGGTTCCTGCGGCTATCCCGGCGGCGTTAGGTGCGGCTCCTATCGGAGTGACAGTGCCAGCCGTAATTGAGGCCGTCGGAGTCCCGGATCCCGTGTTGGAGCCGATGGACTGCGGCGAATCCGTATCTAGGGATTCGTTGGATACTGGTGCCGCTGGTAGTCACGCTATGGATGCGCTCTGTCCTGGCAGAGACGTATATCGTAGCGTTCAGCAAGGATCGTCGGTGGCCCTCTCATCTAAGGGAGAGAGGGAGGATGAAAACGGGAGTTCTTTGATGGACGATTCCGCTTTCTGCACCGAAGCTGAATGGGTGCAGGTTCTTGGATGGATGACCAATCGTCTCGGGTTGGCATCTGATCTAGGATCTCAGCGCGATCCGGCGATGGAACGGATGTCAGAGCGTGCAGCTAGCGCTCTGTCCAGTGGCTCTTCTGCCATGCCTACACTCCCGCTGGACACGCAGACTTCTGACATGTTGGAAGTTGCGGCATACCGTCTGGTTCAGCCAGACTATGCGTTGCCCAAGGCCCCGAAGGGGATAAGGAGTAGGGTCCGGTTTCCGGAGCAGGCTTATCATCAGTACGCCAGGGTTCCACGGCTTTCCGTTGCGGAACGTGAGGCGCTGAATAGGCCGTTGGCTGGGAAGGCCAAGGGGCGGTCACGTCCTTTGGTTTCTCAGACAAACAAAGACCCGTTCAATGAGCTCACGCTCATTGAGGATGCGGCTAGGGCAGCCATGGCTGCGCTGTCGCACGGGTGTACCGTCTTGCAGGGTATGCTGGACTGCACGGCGGAAGGTGGACAGGTGCCAGAGGCTGCTCCCGGAGTTGTTCGGGACACCATGCGCCTGTCTCAGGATTGCCTGGCCAGGGTAATCACGAGAACTTTGGCAGAGCGACGGAGAATGGTTCTCGATTGTGTGGAACCAGAGATGAGGGCTGCATTATCTTCTGCGCCTTTCATAGGTCCAGGCTTGTTCGGCGGCTCGGCACGACAAGCGCTCTCTAAGGTTGCGTCAATGGTGGCGGAGCAAGAAGTGGTCGGCAAGTCGTGGAAGTCGACCAAGAGGACTCAGCCGCAACAGTCCTACCGTCAGCATAGGCAGGAGCAGCAGAGACAGCGTCCTAGATCGCCCTTCCTTCCTTCTGCCCGTGATGCCCATAGGCCATCCGGAGCACAAGGGCCTGGCCGTGCGTCCGCATACAAGCCCTCTAGTAAGAGGCCGTATGAGGACGACAGGAGGGGTGGCGGTTCGGGCCGAGGTGGCTACCGTAAGGATAGCCGTGGCGGCGGTTCCGGACCGTCATACCACAAGAAGCCGCGGGGCGGCCGTGGGGCTCGTTCCTGACGGGTTTCCGGCGGAACCAATACCGGCGGCTTTGGAAACAAATCGAGTCGAGAATCTTCACCCAAGCGATTTAGCGTCTTGTCAGCTAATCTCGACCGACAACTGTGTGCAGATTCCTTCTGTCGGAGGCAGACTTCAGCTATTCCTAAACCAATGGGAACAGGTCGTGCGCGACTGTTTAGTCTGTCAGTGGATAAGAAACGGCTACGATCCGGACTGGCTCATCCATCAATCGTTAGTTCCGTTAACCTCGACTCCAATATGGACTCCTATTCCATGGGAATTAGACCGTCTAGTCGCCATTCAGTCAGAGATAGAATCGCTTCGTCAGAAGAATGCGATTCACCTAGTCACCGATCAGTCATCGCTGGGCTTCTATTCGATCATGTTCCTAGTTCCGAAGCGTACCGGAGGGTGGAGACCAATTCTCAATCTCAAACCGTTGAACAAATTTATTCTGTCTCCCAGATTTCAGATGGAGACGGTAGCAGCGGTAATGACAGGGCTGAGGAAAGGCATGTGGGCGGTATCGATAGATCTGAAGGATGCTTATTTTCATATTCCAATGTCAATTCCTTTTCAGAAGTACCTGCGATTTGCATTCCAAGACAATGTTTGGGAATTCAATGCTCTTCCCTTCGGCCTGACCACGGCTCCGAGGGTCTTCACCAAGGTGGTTCTTGCCATGACTTCTTTACTTCGCAGGAGAAACATAGCTGTTCACACTTACATAGACGACTGGCTGCTAAAGGCGGGGAATCCAGTCACTCTGCGCAGCAATCTGATAGTAGTCCTAGACTTGTTGAAGAAGCTAGGATGGATTGTGAATCTAGAGAAATCAGAACTGACTCCATCCCAGGAGTTTGTTTATCTGGGAATTTTTTTCAATCTCAGGGACGGCGTAGCTTTTCCGGCGGAGAGCAGAGTCAGAAGCCTGATTGCAGTGTTGGAGTCGGTTTCTCTAGGAGCCTATCTGACGGCGCGTCAATTTCTCAGAATACTGGGTTTGCTAGTATCTCTGGAGAAGGTGGTGCCATATGCGGCACTCAGGCGCAGGCCGATTCAGATGTATTTGATGTCGTTCTGGTCACAGAGAACAGATCCGTTATCTCTGAGGATACCAGTAAAAGAACCATTGATATTCCACCTTCAGTGGTGGTTATCGGAACAGAATCTCCTGCGAGGTGTTCCTCTACAACCTCCTCAACCTCAGATGTCCATATTCACGGATGCATCATTGACAGGTTGGGGAGCGGTATTGGACAATCAGTCAGTGTCAGGGGAATGGGATCGGACCAATGCGCAGAAACATATCAATGTGCTCGAGCTATTAGCGGTGGTATTTGCACTGCAGAAGTTCGAGAGTCTAATTCAAGACAAGATTGTCCTAGTAAGGACAGACAACTCAACAGTGGTGTCTTATTTGAACCGCCAAGGCGGGACGAGATCACCAGAGTTGTGTATGATGGTTTGGAACCTTCTGCTGTGGTGCCAAGAGAGGAATATTATTCTTCGGGCAGCACACATTCCAGGAAGATTGAACATCTTAGCGGATGCTCTCAGTCGAAGGACGGTTTGTCGTCCGACGGAATGGCAGCTCAACCAAGTGGTAGCGGAGGTTCTATTCAAACAATGGGGCAAGCCAAATGTCGACCTATTTGCGATGAATCAAAACGCAAAGATGGTCACTTACGTGTCACCGATCCCGGACCCGTTAGCTCTAGCAGTAGACGCACTGGCGATAAGTTGGAAGGGAATGTACGCGTATGCGTATCCTCCAACAATTCTCATCCCGAAAGTTCTGGCAAAGATAAGAGAGGGGATGTGCCAAGTACTAAAGATCGCCCCTTATTGGCCAGGTCGATCATGGTTTACGGATCTGCTGGACCTTCTGGTCTGCAGTCCAATCCCTCTTCCAGACACAAGAGATGTAATCTCTCAGAACAAGGGTCTGTACCTTCACGACAGACCAGAAATGTTAAAATTGACTGCATGGATGTTGTCAAGCAGCATGCAATTGAGCATGGCTTTTCTGAGCAAGCAGCGAAGTTTGTTGCTTCAGGCAGAAGAGTTTCAACCACAAAGACATATAATTATAGAATCAACAAATTTGCACAGTGGTGTGAGAGAAGAGATATTGATCCCTTTTCTGCATCTGTTCAACACGTAGCAGATTTTATCTGTCATTTATACGAAGTTGACAAACTTGTACCTTCTACCCTAGCAGCATATAAGTCTGCATTAGCTTCGGTCATTCCTAGTCTCACCATTGAGGGAGTGGAGAATGACACCTTGAATGAAGTTATCAAAGGAATGAGCAATCTGCGACCCAGACAGCCAATTCCTATCCCATCATGGAATCTATCTCTTGTTCTACAGGTTTTAGGGCATGCTCCCTTTGAACCGATTAGATCTATTGACATTAAACTGTTAACTATTAAATCAGTTTTCTTGGTTGCAGCAGCGTCGGCGAGAAGGAGAAGCGAGATTCATGCGCTTTCTGCTGAACAAGACCGTTTTGTCGTCACGGGTGAAGGTTTAAGATTACTTCCACGTCTTTGTTTCCTGGCAAAGAATCAGTCACTTAAATATCCAGGACAGCCGATCAATTTGCCAAGTTTAACTAGACATGACCCAAATTCTTGTGCTTGTTGTCCTGTCAGATGTCTGAAGATGTATAAGAAACGTACTTCTGAGTGGAGAGACGACCCGAAATCTCTGTGGTTATGTCTCAAAGCTCCCCATTTACGTGCTTCGAAAGATACTATTTCTCGTTGGATAGTTGACGCTATTCAGATGTCGCACAAGATCGCTACAGGAAAGCAGATTGATCGTGCGAATGCCCATGAGGTCCGAGCACTAGCAGCATCATCGGCCCTTTATAAGGGTGTCTCATTAGAGCAGGTGATGTCTGTAGCACAATGGCATGCCGAGTCGTCATTCACTGATTTCTACCTTCGCGACATCTCCAGCACACTTAATCCAGTAGCCGTCGCCAATCTGTCAAACCTAAACTAAGCCACATCCGACCACTACTTCGCACACATCACAAAAGTCTTCCGCCTACACTTACCAAGCGCTATGCACATGACTGAGTACGACCGTGGATTGGGCCTAGCTCCTGTGATGATCAAGAACAGATCAACCACTCAAAAATGGTGAGTGTTTACATTAATTAAGTGACTATACATATGTTTACTTCCAGTCGAAATACCAGACTGAGTAAGTGAATAGTATGGTACAAGAGTATATTTATCCTCTCATACAGACATGAGACTCATTCCAATTTGAAAATCTAATCGATATACTGATAGTTTTTTCAAAGATTTGAAGTTGTAGTAGCTTCTTTGCACTCTACTGGACTGCCCTAGCTGAGACTTGGGGCTGACACGGGTCTGGTGGGTGTTGCATCCCCATGGACATCCCTCTGGTTTTGTGCGGACAAAAGAGGGGGGGGGGGGGTGGGAGCGCGGTCTAGACCATGGAAGTTTAGCACTCTATGAGTCAGATAGCATAACCCAAGCGTATGCCAGGGTTTTAGTCTCTTCACAACCTTCTCTGTTGGATGTTTGGTGAGTGCTGTTTCGAGCCTCACCTCCTCCCACCGGCATTTCCTAGCTGTCGAAATCCGGAGTTTATCATAATAGTACATCTGGTAAGTATTATTCGAAGTAGAATCAAAAAAGCATCCGCTTTTGTTTCTACGAGAATTCTTAATACTTACCAGATGTACTATGGCCCTACCTCAGCCGCCCCGCTGAGGTGAGGCTGAGCTGCTTTCGCAGTTTGCCAAGGCAAATATAAGACGAATCTGACTGTGATTGGGAATTGACTCGGTACCTGCGGCTATGGTATTCCCGGACACAGTATGGGCAGGACCAGGAGAGTGCGGAGTTTTAATTGTTTATTTTGAGCTAGACTAGATAATAGACATTATCATAATAGTACATCTGGTAAGTATTAAGAATTCTCGTAGAAACAAAAGCGGATGCTTTTTTGATTCAGTCTATGTACTCTAAAATATTCATAAATTTCAGTCAACACTTTCTACGGATTTGAAGAGCAATTTGGCTAAGTTGTTGCTGACTAAGGCACCAACAACCGTATCAAATTGTTGTCCATAGAATCACGTCGCTCAGTATTACTGTCTAAGTAGAGTGAGTATATGGCCAAAATACGCTTCGCCTGCACGAAGTAAATATTTCAACAGGCTACCGTGTGTATGTTTCTGTTCTACCAATACATTTCAAATAAATGCACAAATCCTGTCACCGAAACATGCACGCTGTTTGCTAAGCAGTCATTCTTGGCGGAAAGCGTATATAGGCATACACTCACTTTACTTAAAGTTCTCATCTATTCTTAGAAGATACATATCCTAGCTAAATTTAGGACTATTTGTTACGGCCTAACTAATTAGACTCCTACTGCTAAAACTTGGGGGGGGGGGACTATAGGTTTGCACTCCGTCTGTCCGTCCGTCCGTCCGTCTGTCCTTATGTCGTGGTTGGTTTTCCGCACTTTTTTTGCAGTCCTTCAAGTTAATCAACTGAGAATTGGTTTATTGCTTTGTTATGAGAAGTTACAGACCAAGTTCGAGTTTCAGGCGTATGCGTCAATTTTTGATGTAGTTATTCCTCCTTCCGAGTTAAGAAATATGAAAAATATCAGTTTTCCCGCCCTTTTTCCCCACACTCCTTCAAGATATTTAAGCGAAAATCGGTGCATCGCTTTAGTATAAGGACTTACTGAGCAAGTTCGAGTTTCGGACATTTTCGTCAATTTTTCATGGAGTTATGCCCCCTTTCGACTTATGAAATACAAAAAATATTAGTTTTCCGCACTTTTTTTCGCAGTATTTCAAGATATTATACTGAGAATTACTACATAGCTTTGTTATGAGAAGTTACAGACCAGGTTCGAGGTTCAGGTGTATGCATAAATCTTTGATGGAGTTATGCCCCCTTTCGACTTAGGAAATATGAAATATATCAGCTTTCCGCACTTTTTTTCGCACTCCTTCGAGATATTTAAGCGAAAATCGGTGCATCGCTTTAGTATAAGGACTTACTGAGCAAGTTCGAGTTTCAGACATTTTCGTCAATTTTTCATGGAGTTATGCCCCCTTTGGACTTATGAAATACAAAATATATTAGTTTTCTGCACCTTTTTTCGCAGTCTTTTAAGATATTATACTGAGAATTGCTACATGGCTTTGTTATGAGAAGTTACAGACCAAGTTCGAATTTCAGGTGTATGCGTAAATTCTTTATGGAGTTATGCCCCCTTTCGACTTAGGAAATATGAAAACTATCAGCCTTCCGCACTTTTTTTCCGCAGTCCTTCAAGATATTTAAGGAAAACTCCGTTCCATCACTTTAGTGGAAGGGGTTACAGAGCAAGTTCGAGTTTCAGACATATTCGTCAATTTTTCACTTTTTGCGCAGTCTTTCAAGATATTATACTGAGAACTGCTACATTGCTTTGTTATGAGAAGTTACAGATCAAGTTGGAGTTTCAGGCATATGCGTACATTTTTTATGGAGTTATGCCCCCTTTCGACCTATGAAATGCGAAAAATATTAGTTTTCTGCCCTTTTTCTCGCAGTCTTTCAAGATATTCAACTGAGAATTGGTACATTACTTTATTATGAGAAATTACAGACCAAGTTCGGGTTTCAGGCGTTTGCGTCATTTTTTTAATGGAGTTATGTCCCCTTTCGACTTATGAAAGACAAACATATCAGCTTTCAAGACTTTCCTTCTCCTTCACCATATATAACTGAGACTTGGTGTATTGCTATGTTATGAGAAGTTACAGATCAGGTTCGAGCTTCAGCTGCTTTTGACAATTTTTAATGAAATTTTTGACAGTCAATCTCTAAAGATTTATATCACCAGGTAGGGGAAATGTATTGCAAAGCAATACTTACAGAATGCTTGTTGTGTATGCGCTTGCTCGCAAACAAAACAGGAAGTCCGCTGATTATTCTGAGAAAAATTTGACAACGCTGTTGCTGCCTGAGTAAGAAATGATTGTCAATAAAGTTGCGTGAAATATCTTCAGCAAGTCATGCAACGTTGACTACACTGATGATTATTTTGAGAACAATTTGATTAAAAGTTGTTGCGTTAACGATTTTCAGCCAAATTGTTATCAAATCTTTATCTAGTGACAATTGTATTATCAGCTGATTATACTGACAACAATTTGACGGAAAGTTGTTGCTTCTATAGGCAGCAGCAGTTTTCAGTAAACCCGTTATAAATATATTTGTTGTTACCACATGAAATATACACAACTGGTAATGAACTATGCTATGCACATCTATGAGCTCGCCTTGAAAGCCACCAGAAGAATGATTAGCATTAGCGTTACGAGAATGGTTTTATACGAACAATTGCTTACCGGCAAAGGCAATACAGTTTGAAATAATGGGGCCAGAAAATATCAATCTAAAATGGCGGCTACGGTTCTAGTTAGTTAAAGTGCCCATAAATTAACAAATAGTCATAAATTTAGCTAGGATATGTATCTTTTAAGAATAGATGAGAACTTTAAACAGTAATTCGACAACTTGTTGTTGGCGCCTTAGACACCAATAACTTACAGTCAAATTGTTATTCAAATCCGATTCAATCTAGAGTCGACTAAAATTATAATGGTTATTTTAACATATAGCGAGTGAAATCTGTTGTAGCAACAGTTTTTATTCAAATTAGTATCAAATCTGTACCAGGTAATAATCGCTTTAGCTAATAATTATTTTGACAATAATTTTACTGAATGTTGTTGCTGTCATTGATAGCAATAACTCACGCAAATTATTGTCAAAATATATACAAAAGCTTTCTCTAATTTTCTTCTGGAAATTGACGCAGTTGCGCTGGACAGTAATGCATTACAGGGTGTCTAATGTACTGCCGTGAATGCGCCCTACGTGCATGCTTACGATACAAGAGCTGGACGATAAATGACTATTTGCACGTGCAGGCGGGTTGGTTTTGTTTGAGAAATCCTGGCCTATACAGACAATAGACTAAACGAATATGGCGTCCCATAGTTACAACCATTATGGAGTCAGGAAATTGCATGCTGGGTAGCATTATATGCATTGCATAGCATGCTCGGTAAATTCGGCAGAAATCAGCAGCCATCTCATATCCCGTGCAAAAGGGTCTATATTTAACGGGACACGAGCACTTTAATTAGCAAGAGGCCCAAGGGGCCTGTATCGCTCACCTGGACTTATTGGCCACTGACATATCCGAATAAAATGGGATGACCACTGGAACTAGATGATATTTCATGAGTTTTGAATCAATCCCCCAAAGCGGTTTCGGAGATTTTTAAAGACATTTTAAACTAGAGCCGACCTCCAGAGGATCCCTCTAACCAAATTTGGTTGAAATCTATCAAGAAACAAAGAAGATGCTTTATGACATCTTCGGTAAAATTTTCAAAGATCAAAGTTTTTTACCCCGGCATTTGAAATATCAAAAACCTGAATAGATGTTGTAGAGCCTACCCGCATATGATCATTCTAGCCAAATTTGGTTGAAATCCGGCAAGCCGTTAAGGAGGAGATACATTTTAAAACAAAAGTTGACGGACGACCGGCGGACGGTCGCCACGGCATAAGCTCACTTGGCCTTTCGTCGTTTTTTTGGCATGCAGCCACGGTAAAAAGGTGTCAATTTCATTTTTTCAGAACTGCTCTATTGGCTCCGTCGGAATAATTATGAAGAAATGACGGTAGCTTTGTTGTTCATAATTGATAGTGTAATATTCAATAGGCCATACATACTTATTTATTGTTATACCTTTTTATAAATGGCATGTTATTGGGCGCTTGCCGTCCCGTAAAACTTGCCTCAATCATTTAGTGTCTAAATTAAGATGCTCCAGTTTTAGACAGGATTGACTTCGCCGTATAGATTATAATTCAAGAATTGCTTACCTACATATATTGACATGTTATGATAAAATGTCTTTCTCTCTTCGACGTCTGAGGGGTAATTTATATGTGCGAGACGGATTTTGATTGCTTTTCAGATATATTGTTTAAATGGCTATTCAAATTGAGTTTTCATACAGACTTTAAGGCTAAACCAGGCAACACATCTCTTATTACCAAGTTTAAGACGTGATTTGTTACCACGTCTAGGCTAAACCTGGGTTTAAGCCTTCTAATTGAGTCGCACCCAATATGTTTATTTTAAATTCAGTGTCGTTGTCACATAATAAAACTTGCTGTTTTGTACTTTACTGGCGGGTTGCAAGATGAGCATGGGTATTTGATGGGCAAGATGTTTCTTTCTACTCTGTTGCTTAGAGGTAGGATTTAAATATTGATTTCAAAGCTCATCTTATCAGTTTAAATCCTACACTCTAAAAATTAAATTCCAATTGCAACTGATGAACTACTACTACTACTGCTGCTGCTGCTGCTACTGCTACTGCTACTACTACTACTACTACTACTGCTACTGCTGCTGCTGCTGCTACTGCCACTACTACTACTACTGCTGCTGCTGCTGCTGCTGCTGCTGTAGCTGCTGCTGCTACTGCTGCTGCTGCTGCTGCTGCTGCTGCTGCTGCTGCTACTACTACTACTATTTAAATATAGGCTCCAACTCTTCAAGACGCACTGATGACTTAGTGTTGTAGTCTATCTATATAGACATGATAACAAGTCTTAAGCAGTCGTAGATTCAAACAATATGCATAGTATATCCAGTCTCCGGCTAATTGGTCAATCTCATTAACCAGTGGAGTAAATGGATGAAACAAGAAACGTGCGTCAAGCAGAATTTGAACCAGTTCATCTGGGTCGCCGAGATCAGCGTATTTGACAAAACCGCCTGAAATGAGAGATACGAGCTTCATCGGTCACCTGGCACTGAAGCAAGAATATGTTCTGGTTTCCGCCATCTCCTTACAGAGCTGACCTGTTGTATCACACGATTACTGATTTCCAGAAGAGAGAGAGAGAGAGAGAGAGAGAGAGAGAGAGAGAGAGAGAGAGAGAGAGAGAGAGAGTCCTGGCCTTATTTGTGGCATTCTTTACTTCGGGAGTAGATATCAATACAGTCGACCAGATTGGAGATATACCTGTGAGATTAAATTGGCATTCAGACATACATAACGCAGTGACGACCAGCTTGACGTCACCAGCGTGAAGATCTTCGGCTTGACAACGCATGTTTTCAGACCAGAACTCATTTTTGCCAGTCCTCTTTGCTAGTTGCTGCTAGAAGTTCATACTCAGACGGGAGATCATATCTTACATAAGTTGTGTGATGCCCACGAGAACCAACATGTATCGTCTATAGTTTCTAGTGAAAATTTATGAAATGCAAGTTCAAACTCCCTTTGTGTTTGATCGCTGATGACGTTACAGACGAAAATTAGAGCTCGTCTGTGCATCTCAGCTGTTACTAGTAGCGCAGACCGTAGGTAAAAGTATCTGGAGTTGCCACATTTTCAGGTAGACTGTACTTGATGCGAGAGATCATGAGTGAAATGCTTTAGCGAGCATTCTTTCTCGGTACGCATCCAGATTCAAATTACATGCACGAGGCTAGGTTGGATATAAACCCATCCAAATTTTCATAGACATTGCCTGGGTTAAGCGATTCTTGCCATGAAAACCAGCCCGAAGAGTGTGTAGGGTGTCTTTCTGGCTGTGGCGATTTACCTCAATCCACCGTTGCATTATTTATTAACAGGTCCCTGGATAACTCTGAGGTGGGTTGCATGGTCAAAGCTAAAGCTGATGGAGTATTCTTGTATGTCTGTATTACCGATATTGTAAATGATAACATTGATTTTTTACATTCCCATAGTATAATGGATTTCTGCAGCAATGCGGCGATACGTGGTAACATTGATTGAGTGTCTGGGCTATTAAATGGAGCAAGAGCTGTGATAATCGCCAGCTGCTGTTGGAGCCGGTACTGGGATGTCACCAACATGTGTACCGAGGTTGGACGCCTCTAGTTGCAAGAGCAGTGGATTATTAAGACCTTTTAGTTCACTGTAGAGAAGGTTCTGCCTTGACCGGTACCCTGCTTAATTGGGAAAGGTGAAGATAAGTTGTGAGCCCATTTGACTCTGTCAGAAAGCCCCTAGTACCACTCATTCACGATGGTCTATAATGATAGCGGAATTCCAAGCTTGCATAGTTTCATCATCAAGGAGTCACGCGGCCTTGTGCCACATGACAAATGCTTTTTCCGCATCCATCAGAACGATTACAATGTTCTGATTGTTGTGTTTGTGCTCTGAAATTGTCTCAGTCACCAGAAGCGAAATAAACAGGTGGCTGGCTCTTTCTGTAAAACCGGCTTGAAGCTTACTCCGAATGTGATCGAAGAAAAGTCCCAGTCTGGTAGCTATTATAACCTTTAGTATTTTCCCACAATGTAATATATCATGGTACCACCATAACTGTCATGCATGTATTTGTGCTTTGACTTCGGCAGGAGTGGCGCCAAGGTCCCCTCTTTGAAGAGAGCAGGCAAATGACTTAGGTGGAGAATGGCGCTATAAATACACGGTGTAAAGATCTGGCATCAGATCATCAATGTTCTGCGGGAAGTCCATTCTGATTAGAGGCTGTGTATTGCTGAAAGTCATTAGCAACCATTTGCACATCTTTGCACGAAACAAACAAAAAGGATGGTATAATTACAGTTACTGATTTGGTGAATGTTAGTAAGATCAATATTCTATCAGGTCTTTAAAATTATAATTGAAGTCTGGATTATATTGTGGGGTCATAGCTTCGTACTAGTAGGTGGCAAACGTTGTTGGAATTATCTCTCGTGCTGTGTGTAATTTCTCCCATCTGTTAGTGATCCTCAGGGTATTTGATTTTCTTTATTTCATAACAGATTTAGCGAAGCCAGAACGATCCACAGCAGATTGATCCCTCGAAATAGATCAGCGCTGCACATTATCCCGTCTCTGAGCTCTGCTGACTACATACATGTGTTGTCTGATTTCAGAATGCATCTGTTCATCAGGATATTGGCTGCATGCTTTACGTTGCCCGAGGCATGCCTTGGAATCGCTATACAGGACGCTCGCTGAATACATGTGCCATTTCTCCCGCTATCGATAATCTTGTGCGTACGGTACAAACTGTTGTGCTGCTTTGAGGAGAGCGCAATATAACCCATTTACATTATAATCTATGTCTACAGGCATGCTGGTAGATATATTTCTAAGGTGGCATAAGTTGGTCCAAATCATTTCCTTACAGCCCGCTTGGTTAAGTTGGTCCTATTTCAAACAATAAATGATGGACGCTTATATGTATACCTGTTGCTTTGTGACAGAAGGTACTAGTAAAAGTGACCTGAACGGTTTGTGGTGAAGATGAGATAAACAACTTCATATAGAACAGAAACCTTTGCTACCAGATTGGCAATCTACATGCACTTTTCTAAATTTGCAGATGTCTGGTAGTATACATTCGTTTAGTAGTTTTTTCAAAGGATGTATAATGGTACATTAATTTCCTTGTCAATTTCGATTAGTGTTTTACTTATGTTTCGTCTGGGACATCACTTTTCCGAGGACTGAGTGGTTTCACGGGGCTTTTACCATAGCCATGGTGCTTAGGTGGCTTAGGCCTACGTAGAACACGAATTGTTTCATCCGTCCATTAAATATTTCTATAAACGACTTCTCTAGAACGACTGCACTGATTTCAATTATATTTGACAAGAAGAATTTTTAGCACATAGATAACCAAGTTTGTTCAAAGGAAGCCAATTGTTCAATCTGGACAGTGGCTGTCTTGGCTTTTGGCTGATATTTAGAAACATATTTTAAAATCTTCTCCAAAACAGATCGATTCAAAACTCATGAAAGGTCATCTAGAGCAAAAGCAGGACCAACTTGATTGGCCAAATGCTTCGGCGGCCATTTTGGATGACATAGTTTTTGATACGACCTCTCCAGAACCTCTGAATCGATTGTACAGAAATTTGGCAGATATAATTAGGGATTAAGGGCCATTAAGGTTTGTTCAAAGGAAGTTGATACGTAAAAAACATGGCCTTCATGGATCAATCAAAGTATAGCATGTTGGCGGCCATATTGGATTTTTTTACTTGATAGATTTTGAAGCCGAAAATGGTTTTATATAGGTGGTTGGATTTCAAATTTATCACTTTCCAAACTGTCGGATAAACGGTATTTCTTGGATTATTTCCCATAAACTATTCCCATAATAAAGCAATAGGAAATTTAAAACGCCTTCTCGAGAACCGCTGGGCCGATTTCAATTATAGGACATATGAATCTAAGTTTGTTTAAATGAACCAGATTGGGCAATATGATCGGCGACCATCTTGGATTATGGCTGATTTTTAGAAAGGTCTTTAAAACTCTTCTCCGAAACTGCTTGGGTGATCGATTCAAAACACATTAAACGTCATCTTATTTGATATAGGGCAACGATTAAACCAAGTTTGTTCTAGGGAACTCGATCGCCCTAATGCTTTCACGCCCATCTTTAATGACGTATTCGAAATTTGTGAAATATGATTATGCAATAAGGGCCATTAAAGCGCGTTCAATGGAAGTGGATAAGTAATAAACATGTCCGCCATGGACCAATCAACACGTAGCGTGTTTGGCAGCCATATTGAATTTTTTAATTTGATGAATTCTTGAAGCCGAAATTGGTTTTTGTTAAGATAAAAAACGTAACAAAACTAATTTCGGCTTCAAAATCCATCAATAAAAATACAATATAGGGCCGCCAAGCACGCATTGATATGATTGATATGCTAATTTCAAATTTGCCACATTCAAAACAGTCTGATAAACGGGTTCCCAGTTGGTGTCCATCTCGGATTCGCAAAAAACTCACATAGTATAGCATTGAGAAATTAAAAATGTCTTCTCGAACCACTGGACCGATTTTAACCAAATTTGGGAGGAAGCATCATTGTTCTTGTTGCAATTCTGGCCACAAACTTATGGATCTACTTAGCCGATGGACTTTCTAGTTGATGCTCCAGTTGAGCGATACAGGGCCATTGGGCCGCTTGTTTCAGTCTGACGATTAGTTTTTCTTGATCATATGTGATATTTAACTAGTGACAGATAATATGATATATAAGTGTTTAATTACTGTTAGATAGTGGAATATATAAACAATAATCTTGCTTGTGTGATAAACACGCATCTTTGAAGTCATCTCACTCCTGTAGTTCAATCTCAGCCCATGGAAGAAAATAACATACGGTTAACAAAGACACGGGGGCCCATCGGTACAAAACGGTTGCCCTACCTACCCCTACCCCACCCCACCCCAACACCCCATTTCTATCCCAATGAATTGAGTGTTCTTCTTTATTTGACCATGAAAATCAGTCATATGACAAAATCTTTGACTGCAAAATGACAGATAGCAATGGAAAGAAGAATTTGCATACCTTTTATGGTACCTACCTAAGGCTAACCTATTTCAAATATTGAGTTCGTTATCTCAAAACAAGAATAATTTAATAAAACTTATCAGTTGAAATCTGTTTCATAGTTATCAAACCCATATCTTGGTGAAATGATAATTATAAGTCTTTACCAGTATAAACATTCATAGTCAGTGGATTTATGGCACCTGACGTTATAATCAAATATATAACTTATTATCTCGCAATCAAAATGACGTACGTTTGTCACGAAAGTGTCCAATCAAATTAGTTTTTTAAATATTCATATTCAACAGTTTAGCAGGATAGTTTAGGCCTGGCTTTAAATTGGGATTCTGGGGATTCGTCGTGGCGGCGGTGATGACACCGCCGACAAAAACACCACCACGATAACCACCACCGCCGAGGGGTGGTGGGGTGGGGTACCAAATATTTCAAGGGAGTTAACTCTTGAAAATGGGCTCAGGGTCTATGAATTGTTTAAGATTAGGTCTGTATTTTGCTTTATTGTTTTGTTTTGTTTCTTTAATACGTTCTTCTCATAACTGTAAACTGTCATTACTACCGGGGGGGGGGGGGGCGGGGGGGGGGGCACGTGCACACACAACCCCACCCCTACCCCACCCACCCCACCCATTAGAGCTACGGCTGTTGTGCATAGTTTAAATCTCTTCACCAAACATCTCACAACATCTCATGGAAACAGCACGGCGCTGATGACACGTGCCAAAATTGGCATCAAATCTACAGTTATCCAAATGATCTTCATTTCCAACGCAGACGACATTATCGAGGAGAATTGGTCCTCAACCTCCAAAGTGAGTCCGGCTAAATGCACGTGCGCCTATAGGCCTACAATGACAATAACAGATAGCCTAGTTATTAGTCTCCTTCAACATATTCAACTGAAATCAGTGCAATAGTTTATTATGAGAACGTATACTTCAAGTTTGAGGTGTTGTCAACTGTTGATAGTGTTATATCCTATTTCGACTTTTTGAAACACGAAAAATATAAATTTTCAGGATTTGTTTTTGTTTGTTTTGTTTTGACAGATTGAACTGAAACTAGATACACGACTTTAATATGGAAAGCTACGTATCAAGTTCAAGATTTACTGTTTTTCTTCAGGTCTTGATGGGGTTATCTCCTTTTGACCTTTTGAAATAAAGAAAAATATCAGTTACCAGGCCTTGGCAGGTTGATTTATTATGAAACACTATGTAGGTCAAGACAACATTTACTAGCTTGTCATTATTTTCTAATGGTGTAATGCCCCTTTTGACCAGCTGAACATTGTTGAAACGTTGAAACAAGAAAATGTATCTCACCAAGTAGGGGGCATAGCCTATTGCAATTGTGTGTGCTTCCACTTCTTCGGCATTTGCTTTCAGATTTGTATAACCAGTTAAGCGCTAATCTAGTAGCCGAGTCATTTCTTTGAGTTTCGCCGTCAGTAGCAAATCGGCCCTTGTGCCCACACCTTGTTGCCATCGACCTGTAAGGGAATGGTGTGTGACTGCCAATTATGCTGTCTACCCGCAGAGGTATCTAAGTAACTAGAGCTCCGATTTGGTTACATATCTTAGCATAAGAAAGGTTGTTATAGTAGACTGCCATGCTAATGCGCAGTACTGGGTTGGTACTGGGCCAATGCGGCCTAGTATTGCTCAGGTACTGGCCCAGTAACATTCGTTATCATGGTAGGCTTTCCACACTTTAGTCATAATGCGAAGTTGAATACACCGATCTGGATTCGGATCATAGTACAGATCACTGGATTTCTTAGAAAATACTGACTTCATTTGAGCTTGTCACAGTAGCTTTATATGTGGACGCAACTGTGCTGGTATTGTATGGATTCAACGCATGCTGGCGTGCTAGTCAAGGCCTCAACACTGTAATTCCACAAAATGGGCATTGACATGTCACAAGCCTTCGACATAATTCACCTTTCCAGACTATCCATGGATACAAAGCGACGTGTAGGGTGGCGTCATAATCATTACGTCATAAATGATTCCATTAGGCCCGTCTTTAACTCTTAATAGGCGAGAAGACAGAAGCAAAGAGTATTCTGTTGAATATTTTAAAACTAATTTGACCCAGACCTAGTGTCGGGTGTGGCAGCAACATGTTCCAGTCAAATTCGTTTCAAAATTCGTTTCAACAGCTCTCTCTCTCTCTCCTTCCTTGTGAATTGCTATAAATTTGAGACACATGATTTTCAAGAGTTAGTGTTAAATATGGCATTAGAGTACAGCTCATAAATAGGTTAAAATGTTTCCATGACTAAAGAGATACATGTTAGTTAGAATGATTTTGAAAATGATTCAAGGCATGTTCTGTTGAATATTTTGCACTTAATTTGATTGGAATCTGATAACACATGTTACTGGGCGCCTACCTCACCAATACAGGGTCAATACTATGTAAATAAAATAAGAACTCACTGTAATCCGAGCATTCGACATACAACTTGAGCTGTTTCATTAGAGGATCCTCTATCACAGACAGTCCCCCATGTGCCATTCACTAATACCTCAAGAAATGCTTCTTGTGAAGTCGACGTATTCACCAGGCGAACATTGGACACGATTTGAAAACGTCTCTGGCCTGTGGCGGAAGACACTTGTCATTTAATGGACCGTTCCATTTTAGCTATGCCCCGCCCATCACTAGCTAAGCTCCACCTACACATCGCTATGTTGGGAATGATTGATCCCCGAATGCCCTAACTATCAATTTCCAGAAATCTATACAGGGAAGCTGTTGGATATTTTGTAACTAATTTGAATGGGTGCTGTTGCTGCCTATGGCAGCAGCAGCGCCCAGTCAAATTAGTCTCAAAATATTCAACAGAATATTTATTAAATAGTAAAAGCAAACAATTTGTACAGCAACGCATAGACCGTCTTCAAATATGCGTTCCTGACGTACTTATAGACGTCATTCATGACGTCATTCATTATGATGTCATTCTACACATCAGGTAGTTGATTATGACGTCATATGATAAGTAGGTACTCTGGAAAGGTGAATTTCCCTCGCCCCGTAATGGGAAGATGGAATTGCATTCGTGTCTGGCTGTCGGTCGATCGGTCTGTCGGCCGGTCTGTCCACCTGTGTTTGTATACACCTGTGCAAAAGTTAAGCACCACCCTATTTTTACGCACATACGAGGGTATATTCATGTGCTATGAAGAAAGCAATAGCATAAACATTTATGTACCCATCCATCTTAGTGCATGAGGTAATAATGCAACTAGAGGAATGCTGATTATGATGGTGGGGAAACACTGTATGTTTTTGTTTGAACTTGAAAACGAGGCCTGAATATGGTTACGTTGACACAACTGATAACTATTGCCCTACAGTTGACACACGTGGCTAGATTGTCATTAATGGTGTCTGAAAACGAAGTTTAACATCTGTGCACGAGTTTGAGACTGTCATTATTAATACCGGGTATATCCACCTTGTGCCTGGATGACGGCCTGGACACGACGTCTCATGCTGGTCACCAACCGACTGATACGCCATTGTGGTATTCGTTGCCATTCAAGATGGAGTGCGTCTGTTAATTCCTGTAGGTTCTGCACAGGAGGATCCCTCCTTCTCACCATGTTTCCCAGAATGTCCCAGATATGCTCAATAGGGTTCATGTCAGGGCTCCTTGCTGGCCATGGTAGGGTTTCGATGGCATTCTGGCGGAGGTATTCATGCACAGCTCTAGCACGATGTGGTCGGGCGTTGTCATCCATGAATAGAGGGTGGGTTCCAGGTGCATGATTTACAAAATGAGGGACCACAACTCTATCCAGTATGGAATCGTGATATCTTTGTCCATTTAGCGTTCCAGGTACAGTCAACAGATCCAGCTTACAATCAAATGAGATGCACCCCCATATCATAACGGAACCTCCACCAAATGGAACTTCTTCCATGATGTTACGTTGGTCGTACGCCGTGCGTCTGGACCTCCATACATGAGTTCGACCATCTGTGGCATGAAGCAGGAACCGACTTTCATCGGACCAGTGTACCCGTCTCCAGGATCTCATGTTCCAGTGTCTTCTTTCGTTGCACCACCTCAGACGCTCCTCTTTGTGGTGTGCAGTGAGGAGAGGACGTCTGACAGGTCTCCTAGCTTTCATGCCAGCAGCATACAGTCTCCTTTTGACGGTAGACATTGACACTCTATTGCGCGTTTCCCATTGCTGGCTGAGCACTCTGCTGTTGGTGAATGGAGATCTCCTAACAAGGCGTACTAGGGCTCGATCATCACGGGCAGTAGTCTTCTTCGGTCTTCCAGATCTAGGCCTGTCCTTCACCTCGTTAGTTTGCCCATGTTTTGCAATCAAACGACTGATTACAGTATGGTTAATGTTCAGCTGTCTGTCAATCTCTCTGCATGACATACCAGTGGTATGCATGCCTATGATTTGCCATTTCACACGATCACTTAACCTTCGTCTTGCCATAGCGGTTCACAATCAAGAGCTAATTCTCTCTGTACAAATAAACCACGGTCATGAACACAAAATTCCTAATCTTGTCGCCTAAATCTGTATGTAATGTTCTACACCTCAAACTGGACTTTTACATAACTGAACACGTGTGCTGTTTCCCGCCACGCACGGACATCAAGCGGCGTGAAGTCATGCATGCATGTGCATTTCGTACTTGGAATTATGTCAGCTAACGCGGGGACAAAAAGTATGGCAGCCTAGTTGTACCATCATGTTTCTACGTTCTATTGTTTTTGCTGGTGCTTAACTTTTGCACAGGTGTATATATCCGGAAGCGTATCTCCATCAGATATGGGGTATTTGTAATTGTAATAGAATGTAATTAATTACATTTTTCATGTTATTGGATAGTTAAAAAAGTAAATGTAATTGTAATTAATTACATTTAGAAAGTGGGCCAATTATAATTGGTAATTTCATTTACATTAACAATTACATTTAAAATCTATATGCATGTAAATCTATTTGACTAAGTAAAGACTCAGTAAGTTAGTGCCATTCATCTTTTTAATATGACTACGTGATTATAATATTTAAATAAAGGGACTCAGTTCCGTGCATTGTTAACACTGAATCATTTTCATTTTGAAAAAACCCAACTAATTAATGGATAATTAAAAAATAATACGCAATCACATAAATAAGTAAACCAATAAATAAATAAACTTAAATGAAAATGAATGAATAAAAAATAATGAAATATATATAACTAAATAAATAAATAACTAAATAAAGAAATGAATGAATGAATGATCGTGCGTGCGTGCGTGCGTGCGTGCGTGCGTGCGTGCGTGCGTGCGTGCGTGCGTGCGTGCGTGCGTGCGTGCGTGCGTGCGTGCGTGCGTGCGAGCGAGCGAGGTGTGGGTGGAGCCTAGCTAGAGATGGGCGGGGCATATCTAAAACTGGAAAGGTCCATTGGTGGGGGTAGTCATTACCCAGAGAAATCGAAAATACTATCGATGATGGAAGGATGCATAAATAATTAAATAGTATTACTTAACACACATTAGATCCAGTAATTTATTTGTGCGTGCGTGCGTGCGTGCGTGCGTGCGTGCGTGCGTGCAAGCGAGCGAGCGAGCGAGCGAACGAACGAATGGGCAGCACGCACGCACGCACGCACGCACGCACGCACGCACGCACGCACGCACGCACGCACGCACAAAAAAATTACTGGATCTAATGTGTGTTAAGTAATACTATTTAATTATTTATGCATCCTTCCATCATCGATAGTATTTTCGATTTCTCTGGGTAATGACTACCCCCACCAATGGACCTTTCCAGTTTTAGATATGCCCCGCCCATCTCTAGCTAGGCTCCACCCACACCTCGCTCGGGTTGGGATCCATCGATCTCTGAACACCTTGACAATCATGTTCCAAAAAAATTACACAGGTAAGCTGTTGAATATATTGAAACTAATTTGACTGGGTGCTGTTGTTGCTTAAGGCACCAACAGCGCGCAGTTAAATTAGTTTCAAAATATTCAACAGCATGATTATTAAATAGCAAAGAATTACAAAGACATACAATTCATACTTGTAACCTGTCGGACTTTGAGATTTGATGGCGGTCTATATGGAACCCTTTGTGATGTAATGATTGTGATGTTATCATACACGCGCTGAGCTGATTATGACGTCATACGAAGTCAGATGATGGATGGATACTCTGGAAAGGCGAATTTCCCCTATATGTCTAACCTATTCATACCAGTCCATACATTAGACCCAGTGATGGATTCCCTCCAACTTCAGCCAAAGTTAAGACATAGAGGAGATATAGAAAGATCCAGATTAAGATATCCTTACACTACTAGAGAAATCCAATCTATCGATCTATCACATGACGTCATAATCACCTACGTCGTGAATGACGTAATTAAGTCCAGCATAAAAGTTTAAAATAGTCCACATAGTCGAGGAGCTGATGTCAGGTCAACATTGACAACGTAGCACTACGGTCTGCACCACATAATTGTGGTATCACTCATTAGCTATGCTGGTTAGTTTACATATGGGTTTTAGTTCTTGTGACTGTGCGCCAGGGCATAGCTTTATATGTGTGTTTACGCAATAACTTAAGAGTGGACTACAATAATATCACCTAATATGGCAGCTATACTGTACTTGATATTCACTATCTCAAGAATACATTTTGGATCAATAGGCTAACGGTCAGACTCAAATGTCAAAGGCCAAGGTAATATCTTAAGTCAATGGAATAACTTCAGAAAAGATCATTTTAAACCCAAAATTTTGCACAACACCCACCGTTTAAATTCATAACTTTCAAACGCATCTATATGCTGAAACAGTACAAAAGCATATAGACATATTAACCTGAGAAAGTGACAGATACCGAGATGGTCGCCAATATATGGGACGTGGATCTAATTGCTGCAGAAACAAAATATCCTGACATATGCAGAGCTCAGTATGTATCAAAACGTAATTTAAAGTGTAAATCTTTCAAAGAAATGTGGATGAGGATTCTTACTCAAAAGCTTTCTGTGAACTAATAACAGAGATATAATTGGCAATTAAATCAGGAAAAGTTTACAGCATGCCTTTCTGTCAAGATATAGTCCATTATGCATCACATGGAAGAAAGACGATGTCAAAGCAAATCAGTCTGGCTATAACAATAAGACATCTTACAGGTTCCAAACAAGTTGCCACAATTCTTAACCGCGTGTGTCATAGTGTTTCTTATGACGATGTTGAGGTGAGTGATACCAGCATGGCACTGGAGGTGTTAGCCCAGTAGACAACGTATAATATCAACAAAGATTGTTCCCGACATGTTCTCCCAAGTGGATGTTGACAACAATGATATCACTGAAGAAACCTTAAATGGTAAATAGACAAACCACTCCACCACTCTGGCATGTCTGGTGATGTATCAACGAATGTAATTTGGTCCAAGACCGGAGCGGGTCATAAATGCATAGCACTTCATAAGAAGAAGGGCATTGACAGCACCCGCTAATGAACAACATATTCTGGAGTGTGGGGTGTTTGGTAAAAGACCAGTAGTGTCATCATTCATCTACACTGTCAAGAAGGAATAGTACCAGAGTGAGTGTTCCCTCAAAGCCGATGCAGTAATTCTAGACCTGGCATGGACTATCATTCGAATGTTCCCGACCGAGTAAATCCCATACCCATTATGACCATAGATAAGCAGACAATACCCCGTTGGAGTGGTTTCAATGCACTTCTATCTCATGTTAGCTCACTGCCTACGAAGCTCGGGCTACTGTCCAATGAGTGCATGATCACCAACTAAATTCAGTACTGTGTACACGGTCGTGAAACAGGTACGGAAACTGATGGCAGCATTGACAGAATGATTTAGTTATTACATTCGACTTAGCAATCCATGTAAAGGCAAATGAGATACAGTGGAGATATGAAGATGAGTTTAAAGACACTGTGAACAGAATGGGGTTGCCTTTCACATCGCACTAAGCTGTTATCGGAAAGATGTTTGATGACTCCGGTTTAGACGATCTCCTCATAGAAAGCAACACATGCAGTAGCAGCACCGCTTCCACTCTACTCAAAGGGAAATCGTACAATCGTAGAGGGCCCAAAAATTGGTTCTTGATGCACTGTTGCGCTTGCAATGGCAATCTTTTTCGAAATGGGTTCAACATAATTGGAAGCATGATAGCCAAGTACAAGCAGCAGAAGTGGAGAATCTCAATGAGAAAATACAGCTGTGTCGCAGCAACATTGATGAGATACAACAGTTGCAAGAAAACTTCAGATACTTGTGCATATGCTTGAATAAATTACAACACCTGTTCACATCCTTTAAAGCGGAAGTAGGTGGATATATTTGCTGAGGAGTGGCTGAACACAAACGGCAAGAGCGGGAGACCTTGCACATAAAATTGAAAACATTTGCTAAACTAGCACAGAAGCCAGTCAAGACAAATTATGAAAAGTTACAAAATCTGAGTTCTAATAGGGAAGTATTTGGTCAACGGATTATTGCTGCAAGGTCCAGAAATATTGATTTGAAAGATGCGCTGATGTATGAACTTTCTGTTGTTCCCTTATCTTTGGCGCATACCGATGGAGATCCTATCCGAACCTTTGAAAGAAGTTAAAGATGAGTTACAGCTTCCACCTTCTGATAAGTCATGTTTGACAGCCTATGTGGTGAATGATTTGGCCAATGTGCAGATGGCTAAAATCGGTGATACATCTACATTTGGCCAATTAGCAGATAAGTATTGGGAGATCATTACGGCACACGAAGTAAAAATTGCTGACAAAAATACTACTGTCACCAAACAATGGAGCAAGTCCATTAGCAGCCCAGTGAACAAGAGTAATTTAGTGTCCTTTCCAATGTACGGCATAAAGCACAAACTACGTTACATTCCAACGCATACATGTCACACACGTGTTTGGCAAACATTGTGCCCGGCTCTACCAGGCTTTCACTCACTTGCGGGTTGTGACATTACAAGTGCGTTGTTTGGAGTATCAAAAATGCTTTCAATCTACTAAAGTTATCTGAATGCCAGCAGCATAGTTTGGCCCAACTGGATAAGAATGTTGGAAATACAGCTGATTAAATGCGTTACTGGCTCTATTGTCAAAAAGACAAATAAATCAAAATTTACCACCTACCTCAAATAGCCTCAAACACCACATCGAAAGAGCCAATTTCCAAACTCTTGTTTGGAGAAATTCATTGCAAGCAGTTCAGAATCTGCCATCCCTTCAACGGACATGACTGGATACTCGTGGACGGTTGACTTAAACATATCTTGATGTCAAAAGAACCTGCACCAAGTCGACTAATTACATTCACATCATGCAGATGCCTGAAATCACTATGCAGGAGAACAGATTTGTGCCAGTGCAAAACAAACAATTTACTCTGCACTGAAACCTGCTTTTGTATGAGAGGCGAGCTATGTGAGAATGTCCAAAATACAGTTACTGAAAATGACTCAGATAGAGATGATTAAATTATCCTGCTCTAGTACATATGTGAAAACTATGTGGGATGTTCCAACGTGTGTCCACGTATTCTGTGCATCATTCGAAGGAAATTACTAAAATTACAAATATACCGTTAGTTGCAACAAGCTTTCAAAGTACATCTTTATTCTCAAAACCAAACATGTGCATCCAAAACCATTTTGGTGATATATATATATATATATATATATATATATATATATATATATATATATATATATATATATATATATATATATATATATATATATATATATATATATATATATATATATATATATATATATATATATATATATATATATATATATATATATATCTGTTAAATGTGATCAGTTGTTTCAATTTTGGTTAAGATTGTCTTGATAGGTGATGAAATACAAGTTTGCTCAGATTTCCCGCAGAATCTACCATTGTGAAAAAACACAAAAGCCTATTACACCATGTCAAGTAAATTGTCAGGTCACAACTTAGTGATACCACAATGTGTGTACAACAGGGCTCAGGATATGCCAAAGATATCATACTAACATAATATAGTCAAAGCTAGTGAAAACTGGGTGTGCTACTAAATCATTTTTCTAGGCCTCTTTTGAAAATTATCTCCTAACAGCTTTCCTACATAGTTTTCGGGAAGTTGAGATTCAGGGAGCGCATGGATCGATTATCCCAACCCAGCTAAAGTGTGGTGGGGTTGGGGCGAGGGCGGTGAGGCATAGCCAAAACTGGATTCCTCCATTATTAGTCAATATCACTATCAGATATTGGTTCATTACTTACCTTGTCAAGTTCACTTAAGTACTAGAATATCCGCCAGGATATGGGGCATTATTTCATCCTCACACTAATTGAGTAATTGTCCACCCCTTATAGTCCAGCCATTATCTAAGTCGGTACATGCATGTTTGGTTTGTGGCTCATGGGCTCTCTTCCAAATACCTACCTGATAGTTCTATTTATGTCCTTGTGAACACGAACTCTTCTCGGAAGTAGCGGTAATAAATGTGCATTTTCTTTGGGGTTGGGCTTTTACTATGCATAACTACACATTGTCATTAAAGTGAAAAGAAGAAGTGCATCAACAATTCAGCTTTCCAGAGTATCCATCTATCATATGACGTCATAATAAGCTAAGTGGCATATATGATGACATCATAATCATTACATCATAAATGATTCTATGTGGCCCGCCTTTAACTCTTAGTCCGACACGTTGTACGAATTGTATGTGTCTACTATTTAAAAAAAATATGCTGTTGAATATTTTGAAACTAATTTGACTGGACGCTGTTGCTGCCATAGGCAGAACTCAAATTAGTTCCAAAAGCTTACCTGTATAGTTTTCTGGAAATTGGTAGTCAAAGAGTTCAGAGCTCGATCGATCCCAACACGAGCGAGGCGTAGGTGGAGCTTTGCTTGAGATGGGCGGGGCATGGTTAAAATGAAAATTTATTAAATAGTAGACATACAATTCGTATAACAATGCATAGTCCGTCTTCAAATATGCGTTCGTGGCGTACTTATCGACGTCATTCATGATGATTTCATTCTACACGTCGCGTAGTTGATTATGACGTCATAGGATGGATTGATAAAGTGGAAAGATCTATTCTCCTCAATCTAAGGCCTATGGGCTTGTTAAGTATGACATCACTGCGCGTGATTCGCAACCGGGGAGTGTGTATTTTGCTTTACTACATCATAAGTGCGTGTTTTAAATCGCCCACTCAAAATTGTACCTTTGCTCACCGCACGCTACCCATCACCACGCGGTGCGAGCAGGAATGTGTGAAAATCAGCCCGAATTCTACCCTACTTTCTTTTACTAACATGTCCTTTTTTCATTATTCTAATTTCTACACTTCTACTTCTATTATTCTGTATCTATTAGTAATTTATTAACAATGATATTAGTTAAACTTATTATTAAATTATTTAGTCTATCATGATCTTATGTACCCGCCACTTGATTAATTAAATTACTGTATATCATTACAAGTGGGAGACACACTAATAAGATGTTTCTTACTGCGCTCCCACTTTAACCTAAAAAGAAAATTGTTTAAACCAAGTGCGTGTTTATGACGTCATCATTTTTTGTTAAACGAAAACATTGTTTTGTGTATTTAACAATCAAGCTGAACCCGGAAATACGTCATCACTTAACAAGCCCATATGGGCTTATCCGTTACACTGGTAAACTACCAAAACCGAAGATATGTCGAAGCATTATCGCTAACCCCTTAATGGATAAATTTGTTTAAGAAAATTAAAATATTTCCTCATTGATGTCCACTGCAGGCCACGAGAAGACAATTTTTTGACAATTTACCACTGAAATGGCTGGCTCGGTTACCGAGCCAGTCATTTTTGTGGTAAATTTTCAAAGCTAGCCTTCTCTTGATCTGCAAATGGGCAAGCCTCAAGACCACTGCCGGCTTCCTGATAAGAGGGTTAACTATGAATTACATGAACAGAAAGGGTAAACATAAATTTATTTCCAAACATTCCTGGCAACACACTACATTAGTAATAGTAGAATCTTACCAAGCATACTAATCATACAAACAATGGCGACATCCTCAAAATGCCTGCACATATACTTATTACGTCCAATAGGTTCATGCTGACATTCATTCAGTGATGACTCATTTCCACGGCAACGGACATGAGAGAGCAGAATCGGGTTGACACGATGAGCATGACCAAACCAACGTGCATAGAGCCGATTTGGGATAGGCATATTGCTATTAAAATAAACATTTATATATTCAGTAGTATATTTATTATTATTCAGTAGTAGTAGTAGTAGTAGTAGTAGTAGTAGTAGTAGTAGTAGTAGTAGTAGTAGTAGTAGTGGTAGTGGTAGTGGTAGTGGTGGTGGTAGTAGTAGTAGTAGTAGTAGTAGTAGTAGTAGCAGCAGCAGCAGCAGCAGCAGCAGCAGCAGCAGCAGCAGCAGCAGCAGCAGCAGCAGCAGCAGCAGCAGCAGCAGCAGCAGCAGCAGCAGTAGTAGTAGTAGTAGCAGCAGCAGCAGCAGCAGCAGCAGCAGCAGCAGCAGCAGCAGCAGCAGCAGCAGCAGCAGCAGCAGCAGCAGCAGCAGTAGGAGTAGTAGTAGTAGTAGTAGTAGTAGTAGTAGTAGTAGTAGTAGTAGTAGTAGCAGCAGCAGCAGCAGCAGCAGCAGCAGCAGCAGCAGCAGCAGCAGCAGCAGCAGCAGCAGCAGTAGTAGTAGTAGTAGTAGTAGTAGTAGTAGTAGTAGTCCAATTGATTGAATAAAATCACTATTTTCGGATACGCATACGCATACGTACAAATGAAATCATTCATTCGAATACGCATAGGCATACGGATACGCATACGCATACGCGTTAATGGAATCCTAGCTTTACTCCTTATTAACCGCTTGTCAATTTCAAATTAATTGGGCTGGAAGAATTCTAATGTGGTACACTCTAGAACTTCTATTCAGAATTTTGCTTGGTTGATTTTTTGGTGGTCATGTGGGATTTTTTTTAATTTTCCAGAGCCATTTGAAACACTTCTCTTTAATTAATGGCCTGATTTCAACGAAACATGATGGTTATGATTCTATGGCGGTAGGCGTCAACATACCAAACGATAATTTTTATTGGTAAATTTCTTTGGTGAGCAGCTTGGACTTTTCGAAAACTATTCATCATATCTATTTAAATGCAAATGGTTCAAATACTAATGGTCCAAGTGAGCGGTACAGGCCGTTGGGCCTGTTGTCGTTGCCGTCGTCGTCGTCGTCGTCACTGGTGGTGGCACTAACAGGTGATGGTGGTGGTGGTGTTGCTGCTGGCCTTGGTATGTCTAGTTAGTGGTGGTAGTGATGGCACTAGCAGTTGTGGTGGAATTGGTATTGTGGCAGTTCCTTGTTGCTGCTGTTGTCGTTGTCACTGGTGGTGGCGATGGCCTTGACGCTAACGGTGGTTGGTAAATGGCATACAGTAGCAGGCAGTCTTGTGCTAGGTGTAGCAATTTTTCATGCTACATACGGGAAGCCTAAAGATCGGCATACTACATTAACTGCATTCATGCTAAAATGATCATCACAGACAGTTCCCCAGACACCACGTGACAGAACCTCAACTCGCCCTGCACGGTCGCTTAGGCCGCCCACTGCTTCAATTCCTCCTCGGGCTAGAATTAACAGTTGACAATATTAAGTTAGCAAGGTAGAATATAGAATAGTGACAATTTCTGGCATCTACGTCCATGGTAACAGTCTATACAATCACCAATAACGCGGGTTACTGGGCCAGTACTGGGCCAATACAGAGCCAGTATATCCCGGTATTGGCCCAGTACTGGCCCAGAAACACGCGTTATCATGGACTAGCGTTTTCATGGACTAACGTAGCGCTCCATCCTTTGATAATGAGATGTCCTCACAATGTTGTTGTTGTTGTTGTTTTTGTTGTTGTTATTGTTGTCGTTATTGTTGTCGTCGTTGTCGTTGTTGTTGTCAGGCAAGAATTAACTTTTAACGCCTTTAGACGGAAATTAACTAGGGAATATTCTGTTGAGTATTTAGAAACTATTTTGACTGGGAGATATTCTGGCTAAGGCATCAAATGTTCTAGTTTCAAAATATTCAGCAGCTTTCCAGTATATTTGATTTTGAAATTGAGAATCTGACACTTGCACTTGTATTAAATCGAGATTAAGTCTTTGAACTTATAAATGTCAATATCTCAATTCCAATAATAATGGCATGTACATGTATCCTTGACAGCCATACCAGCATAGAACTCTGACGACGTCTGATTTCAGTACCCGCGATATATCGCTATATCCCGATATTTTCGCCACGATATATCGCGATATAATCACGGGCAATATCGTGAGAGAGTTGAAGTTGCGGGTCAGCAGCTCAAATATTGAGGTCGTGAGGTTACTGGGTTCATTCCGAAATATGGCAAAGGGTAGAATCACTAAATTTGGCAAATACGCTCGTATTGGGATGAATAGAGAGGGTTGAAGCTGCAAATCAAAGATCTAGGTCTACACACTTTTGACCATAACTCGGGAATGCAAGAAGACAGAGTCACTAAATCTGTCTATACAATCATACTGGGGCTGGCTGGAGAGCTGATGTGCAGGTCAAAGGGTAAAATATCTAGATCACTGGGTCACTAGGTGCATACAAGAATGCACATTTTTTGCCATAACTCGGGACGCAGGAAGATCAAATCACCAAATTTATCACATACAATCATATTCTGGCTGGCTAGAGTGAGTTGAATTTTCATATCAAAAGGTATCTATGTCACGTGGGACACTAAGTGCATTTGCAAAATGGAACGTTAAGGCGTGCGTCAGAATCACCGAGTGCAGTCTAGTTGTAAATACCATTTGCTTTGCAAATAGCTAATTTTAGATTGAAATTTGCCTCTAGATGCCATATTCTGATTAGGCTGGTACCTGACTCCTCATACCCTCGCTGACGATTCTTTGGCTCAGGATAGTGCGATTATGAGCAAATGGAATCGGGTACCAGCTTATATTCTGATATCAGGCAAAGATATTTCCAGTGCAAAAAGGTTAGAGACATTGAACTGAAGAAGCTAACAGCAGCCGAAATAAGGTCATCACAACGATAACGCGGGTTACTAGGCGTCTAATAGGCAAATGCCGGCACGTAATATGCATTATCAGGGCAGCGTCATCTTCAAATCTTAAATGAATCATTAGTGTGGGTGAGTGTGAATAGACTTTAGAATCATCTCCCATAATGAAATGAACTGCCCAATAAACACTCATGTTTACATCGTACTGGCAGACAATACTAAACAGATAAAACGGCATCTTGGAGATCATCCATTCATAAATTAATATCGATAAGCAGATTTTCTTACTTTGTCGCGGTACTAGGCCTATGTTTTCTCCATACACCTGAAATATCAAATGAAATAATTTAGGGATAGCAATGGCTCCCCGGCACACCAATTTCTCTCTCTCTCTCTCTCTCTCTCTCTCTCTCTCTCTCTCTCTCCCTCCCTCCCTCCCTCCCTCCCTCTCTCTCTCTCTCTCTCTCTCTCTCCTCTTCTCTCCTCTCCTCTCCTCTCCTCTCCTCTCCTCCTCCTCCTCCGTCGCTCACTCACTCCCTCCGTCTCTAGCCCTCCCTTCTGTGCATACGTGCGTGCGTGTGTGCGTGCATGTGTGCTGTTACTTTCATTTTGAATCTAGTAATAGGAAATGTTGTTCAGTATCTATCTTTGCACGGCCACTGTGCCTATTTTTGGGGTCAATTGGTAACGGTCAGGGCTACCCATTACGGTCAAATGTACTTGTTTTCGTTTTTGGCATCTATGAATTCCTCTTGGTCAGAGAAGGCCAATGGGTGTACGAAGATTTAAAAGTCCGTCAAGTGTACGAATTTAAGTTTACTATTTAATAAACATTCTGTTGAATATTTTAAAACTAATCTGACTGCGTGCTGTTGCTGCTATAGGCACAAACAGCACTCAGTCAAATTAGTTTCAAAATCTTCAACAACTTACCGGTATGCCTATAGTTACCTTGAAAATGGGATTTAAAAAAATTAGTGTTCCAATTATATAAATCTATCCCAACACGCACAAATCGTAGGCGGGACGTAGCTAGAAATGGGCGGGCCATAGCCAGAATTGGATCATTGTTTTCGTTAATATCGTTGATTCCACCATCTCAGTTTGACTCTCAATAGAGCTTTCTAGTTTTAGCTATGCCCCGCCAAATCTGTAGCTAAGCTCCACCCACACCTCGCTGGTGTTGGGATCGATCGATCCCTGAACACCCTGACTATCAATTTGCAGAAAACTATACAGGTAAGCTGTTAAATATGGCAGAAACAGTGCGCAGTAAAATTAGTCTCAAAATATTAAACAGAATGTTTATTAAATGGTAAAGACATACAATTCGTATCGATTCGAGTCATTCATGACGTCATGATTATGACGTTAGTATACACGTCACTTAGTTAATTATGACGTCATACGACGTCAGATGATCGATGGATAAACTTGGAAATGTCCATTCCCTAGCCCATTATAAAGCAGTCATTCTGAGAATATCGTCTGATCTAGTAGAAAGTTGGCATTGTTGTAGTTGTTATCTTGCTATCATCAATCTGATTACGGTTATTGCCAGCTATTAACTATCTTAAGCGAGACATCGCTCAAGCCCGGTTTTCACGATCAGATTAATCTGATCAGTTGTGTCGAATTCGATAAAATCTGAAGTCTGATGTCTGAAGGCGAATCTGATGGGTCTTCAGATTTGTCTATTTCATTAAAATCTGACCTCGTAAACCAAAAATCTGAAGTCTGGCAGATGAATTTGATCGTCTAGACGCTCTTCAGCTTCCGCTACGGCGTCAGATTTTTTAAACAGATTTGTCTGACAGATTAAGCTGATCGTGTAAACGCTCGTCAGATTCGGGCTACTGCGTCAGATTTGTCTGACAGATTAATCTGATCGTGTAAGCGCTCGTCAGATTGGGGATACTACGTCAGATTTGTCTGACAGATTAATTTGATCGTGAAAACCTGGCATTAGACAATATCCTTGACGATCCTTCATCAAATCCACCTGACTTAGATCCACAACAGAGGGATCTATTTCTAGCTATGTCCCGCCTATTTCTAGCTAAGCACCACCCACTCTTTTCGCGTGTTGGGATCGATTCATAGTCATTGAATCCTGAAGTCTCAGAATATACCATTTTCAAGGTAACTATATACAAGTATGCTGTTGAATATTTTGAAACTACTTGAGTGACAGATCGGATGCATCCATTGCGGTGATCTTGAGGTCCTTATTACCAGATCCTGGACCCATATCTCATCATACTATCACAAACCAATGTGCTCAAACGAGGGTCCGATCAGTTACTCAAATATCTGACGTCAGTCATGGGTGAATTTATAATCTAATAAACAGCGTGCTGAATATTTTGAAACGAATCGGAATACGCGCTGTCGCTGTCTATCAACAGCTCCTAGTGAAATTAGTTCCAAATATCAACCAGCTTATCTGTATATTTAAATTGTAAGTGAGCTTCCGGGATTTCAGGGTAAGGTGTTAAAATCGAATCAAAGGTGCGTGTGAAATACGTGCAAGTGAGGAAGAAATTGAATAACTAGAAATAGAAGTCTCTGTTGGAGCGAAAATAACCCCATCTTTACCCGCGTTGTTAGACACACGGGTAAATGCGAGCGTGCTTTGCTCGTTGTTGTTGCTGCTGCTGCTGCTGCTGCTGCTGCTGCTGCTGCTGCTGCTGCTGCTGCTGCTGCTGCTGCTGCTAAGACATTTTTTCAATAACTCAGTTACGCGTGCCAAGCTGTCAATTTGAGGTTAAAAGCTAAAACGTAACAACAACATATTTCTGCAACAGTTTTTCCAAAATATATACTTTTGACATCACCTGACCGATTCGAAAATATGTCAACGACGCGGTGCTGCGGCGGATATTGGACAAATTGGCATTTCCAGTTTATCCATTCCATTATATGACGTCATAATGAACTATATGGCGTGTAGGATGAAGTCATAGTCATCACGTCATGAATGCCTCGATTTAGTCCATCTTAAACGCTTAATAGTCCGACACGTTGTACGAATTGTATGTCTTCGCTATGTAATAAACATGCTGTTGAATATTTTAAAACTAATTTGACTGGCCGCTGTTGCTGCCTATCACCCGCTTAGATTAGTTTCAAAATATTCAACAGCTTATCTGTATAGTTTTCTGGAAATTAATAGCCAGGGCGTTCGGGGATCGATCGATTCCAACATAAGCGGGGGTGTGGGTGGGGATTAGCTGGAGATGGGCGGGGCATAGCTAAAACTGGAAAGGTTCATTAGGCCTTGTTACATATATATATATATATATATATATATATATATATATATATATATATATATATATATATATATATATATATATATATATATATATATAAATATATATATATATATATATATATATATATATATATATATATATATATATATATATATATATATATCATTCTGATGGCTTTAATAACTAACACTCACCAGACTCAGCCACAGCATAGAGATGGCAAATATCTTCATCATTTTGAAGTCTATTGTTAGTATACAGAAATACATCTCTATGTTCACTATATCTTTGTGATCCGAGATTATCAACTGTAAATGGCAAACATTCATCTGTTGAAATCTCTGGCACCTTTGCAATCACAATGTTTATCTCATGTGCAAATCTGGGAAGATCCGTGCTCACCAGGGCCCTCCTACCACTCAGTAGTTACCCTAACACGAGATAGGGCTAGCATGTGTAGTCGTTCACAGATATAGGAGGTGGGTATGTGACAAAGAGTATTACATTGCTTGCGGCCGAAACTATTATTAAATACATTGACTGTAGTCTGAGCAATCGATATGAGTATCTGAGGTCATAAGCATACTGCGTCACTTGTTAGCTGACGTCACAATCAAGTGACGTATGTCCGACAGACCGACACGAATGGACTGATTAGGTTTGACAACATATTCAACAACTTAGGCTACCCCCTACCTGTTTAATTACCTAGAAATTGTTTTCCCGCACCACTGATAGCCTTATAAGATTGGAATTCACTGATAAGCAGGATACCGTTCGTATATATGTGTACACGGTCGAGAGGTCATACGAGCTTCGCGTGTCACTCAGTCAACGGACTGCTGCTGCAGCAATCAGTTTCCGAATCCGTTGACTGAGTGACGTATTGCAGCCATGCGTGCTGCAGCATCAGCGCGTTTAGTCAGTAGTGGGCGGCTGGCGATGTGAAAAAGACAACCGAAATAAGAGATGGCAGACCCTCGACCTCCGGTTTTATCACATTGTACATTGTTCACATTTTCTAGATTTCCCGAATTCTCCAGGTTTTGCTGGATGCCGTCTAATGTTGTAGAATCCTAGTGTACGGTCACATCCTTCAAGTCTGGTGCTAAAATTTTAGCTATATCG
>CM067363.1:53714494-53849494 GCA_034401795.1 Chaetoderma sp. LZ-2023a | reverse complement strand
GTAGTAGTAGTAGTAGTAGTAGTAGTAGTAGTAGTAGTAGTAGTAGTAGTAGTAGTAGTAGTAGTAGTAGTAGTAGTAGTAGTAGTATGTGCGTGCGTCCGTCCATCCATATGTCTGTCCGTCCGTGCGTGCGTATGTACGTGCGTCCGCGCGTGTGTGCGTGCGTATGTGCGCATTTTCTCACCATAATTTCTTTGACAAAACTCTATCAGACCCATCTTCACAATCCTGTGGACTACTACCACTTTGTGCCAGTGTTCTTGTATCCCCTTCGGGCGAATCACAAATACGGTCATCCAATTTTCTGCTGTATGAAATAGGCTTGACAAAATGGTCTAAATTGACGTCACACTCATAGTCATCTTGCCGCCATTTTTCACTTTCTAAGCACCGCTCATCCGATTCCGGTTCGGGTTCGTGAAACAACAAATCACTGTACGTTATTTTTGACGAGTGCGTCTTACTATCACCATATTCGGACTCGCATGCGCTGCTGCTATAGGCAAACAGTTGAGCCAGATTCGTTGGTTGCTGTGAAGATTTAATGGGCATTGTTTTCCCTCTGATTTGATAGTCTGTAAGCATCTGTCCAGAAGGTGTGGTTATGACTTCAATGAACTTACCAGGCAAAGCAGTGCTGCCCGTGCTTGTATTACGTCTAAAGAAATGTTCGAGCCTAGCCTGGCGAAGATTTTCCGATTCCTTTACTCGTTGTTCGGTGCTAAGGAACTTTGTTCTCGGTTTTGGAATAGGGCATTGCTCTGCCTGATTATTCTGTTTTCCAGCCTGAGATGTTTGGTCATTTAAAACTGGCACTAGCACTGTTTTTTCTAATGACGGATATATCCGAGTATTTCTTTTGGAATTTGCTGTGCCTATGCGTAGGCCTACCTCTGATCCAGAGATACTTTGGTCATTTAATGAAACTGGTGAAACTGTTTCGGGTTGCAGTTTGTGGGGCAGATGTCTAGGAATTGTGTTTTCGTGACACGCTTCAGAGGCTATGAAGATCTTTTGGAACTGCTGTTTGTACAAGGCGGCCGTTTGCCTGAAATAGATATGCTTTTGGGATGTCGATAGTGTCCTTGACTACGCAGGTTACTGGGCCGGTACTGGGTCAATAGTAGGCTGTGTTAGTCCAGTATTGACCCAGTACCGGCCCAGTAACTCGCATTAACCCTTTAACACGCATATCAGCCAAAAAGCACCTTCTGCAGTGGTCTTGAGAAATGACCATTTGCAGACCAAGAGAAGACTATTTTTGAAAATTTACCACTGGAATGACTGACTCGATAACCGAGTCAGTCATTCCAGTGGTAAATTTTCAAAAATAGTCTTCTCTTGGTCTGCAAATGGACATTTTCTATGAAAAAATTGTAATATTTTTGAATAAATTCGAGAGTTAAAGGGTTAACAGAAGATATGTTATTAAGGCAAAAATAATAATATGGATAAATTTATTCCGAAAAGTCAAAGCAAAACATCTAAGTCTGAGAAGCAAAGTTGGTGACATTTTGTATTCACGAATCAGAAGGATAGATATTAATATATGTTTGTATGGGTGTGATGACTGCGTGCGTTCGTGCATGCATGTCCTCCCACCCAGGCGCCCACCCGCCCAACCACCCGCACATCCGCCCGCCCGTCCGTCCATCCACCCTCTGCATGTCTGTCTTTCTGCCTGCCCGCCTGCCTGTCTGTCTGTCTGTCTGTGTCTGTCATGCTGTCTGTCTGTCTGCCTGCCTGCCTACCTGCCTGCCTGCCTGCCTGCCTGCATGCCTGCCTGCCTGCCTGCCTGCCTGCCTGCCTGCCTGCCTGCCTGCCAGCCTGCCTGCCTGCCCGTCTGTCTGTCGGCCTGCCTGTATGTCTGTTCGTCTGTCGGTATCTCTGGTACAATAAAACAATTTCAACTTAAGTGATTTTCAATAAACTTATTCGTGAGTTTTCCATTGAGGTCTCGAAACCCCATCCGATTCTGCAGTCAGAAGGTCAATCAATGATCGAGTTCATCGAAAATAACGGGCGAGTGAGAATCAGAATTTTATGAGCAATTGCTATCGATAGTGACATACTTATCTGAACCACCTTTTGTCATACTTGACATGCAATGGCGTGCGTGCGTGCGTGCGTGCGTGCGTGCGAGCGAGCGAGCGAGCGAGCGAGCGAGCGAGCGAGCGAGCGAGTGCGTGCGTGCGTGCGTGCGTGAGTGAGTGCGTGCGTAGCACCCCTTGTCATACTTGCCTTACAATGTTGCTACGTTCATCATTGTCAATTCTCGGATAGGTAACCGTATCACCAGTACCGTCAGTATCAAGCATACAGACTAATGCATTCACGTCACCCAGGTGCGCTTTGATTTTTGGCAACGATGCATTTATGATATCATCAGTACAGTCTTCTAAGTTCTGTAACCGCTTTCTAAAGGTAAGAATACGATAATACAAAAATAAGATACGGTGTAAGCTCTGCTCACGCTAATACACGTTTCAAGATTAACGTTTTCTTAATTACATTAAAGTTATACAATAACACATGGAGGATTGGAAGCTGGTACTAATAAGTATGGCTTATGGCGGATAGAGTTTTGCGTAGTTTTATACAGACAGTGGTAGAGTAACTAATAAGAAACGCACGCACGCACGCACGCACGCACGCACGCACTCACGCACGCACGCACGCACGCACGCACGCACGCACGCACGCACTCACGCACGCACGCACGCACGCACGCACGCACGCACGCACGCACGCACGACGATGACGCAGATGATGATGGCGTCATATGTCTGATGAAATTTTTTATGACTGACTTACTTTGTCTGGCGTTTATTCCGTTTGTCGCCGGCGGACTTCCTCAAACTGTCAAACTCTAAAGTGATTCTCTCTAATATGGCTTCCAATGACTGAAACAAACTCCCGACTTTAGATATGGAACCACGTATGGCAGAAAGACCCTGAACAAATAAGATAAAGTCAATTAATATCCATCCATCTATCCATCCATCCATCTATATATCTATCTATCATCCATCCATCCACCCATCCACCCTACACCGTGTAGAAACAGCACCAATCATCAAAATAAACCCAAGAAAACTACACACTTAGAAGCTAATTCTTTCTGGAAATTTCGGTATGAGGTAGACCACAAAAATGAATGGCGACTCCCTGTCTTGACGAAAAAAATCTTGATCCTTGGCTCCCCCAATCTAAGCCGTATAAATGTGAAACCCCATTCAGACACCCAGATAGCTTGCTATCCAGGGGCAAAATTGTGCCATGCTAGGACTATTGTAAAAATTACATGGACTCCTATCAGCCAGAGAAAATCATCATACACATTGGCATAAATGATAAGGATGAACCTATGTCTGTAACTGCCCAACGAATCCAACTCCTATTCAGTACCATTCGTTCAAAATTTCCAGATGCAAAGGTTTATTTCACTAAACTGAACTACTCTCAACATCTAACTGCAAAGCAAAAAAGGACCTTAGCATTTATCAATTCATCTGTAGAATCCCTGCGTATAAAGGTCTCTGTCATCCCTAGTCTATTCGCCCTGTAGGTGGGGCTTAGAATACACCTTCCGTATTCTCTGCGTGTCGTATGAGGCGACTAAATGAGGTAAGGGTGAGGTAACCCTGACAGAAACCTCGAGTGCTGAAGACGGAGGTTCCAGGCCGCACGGCGCACTCTAATAAACCATGGATCCACGCACTTAACGCTTATGATCATGTCGATAGTCACTTACAGGACTGGCGGTATGATCAGCGAACGAAAAGAAGAAGAAGATCCCTAGTCTACCAATTTCTGAGTTTGAAGTAGTCCAGGATAATATCCATTGGAGTGAAAAAACTGCTAATGCATTGTATTATAGCTGGTTAACTTTTCTTAATTTAAATTAACTGAGGGTCAGGGTACTAACCACCCCGGTATCGGGCTGGGTAGTGATATTGTTAATCTCACTGGCGCCACATTAACTGAAGCAGAAAAATCAATACTCAATCGTGGCCTAACATTTGTACCAACTCCTAGGCCCAAATTAGGCATAGATGCACTTTTAGATAATGGCTCAATGGAAGTTCTTGAATTTTCCCACCGTGTCAAATTAGCCGACTTTTTTCGAAACTCGAAAAGTAATATTCTGCCATTCGTTGAAAGAACTGGGTGGGCACCAGACTCAAAATTAGTCGACCCAGCGATCTCCGACAGAATAAAAATTGTAAAAGAACGTATTGAAAATGTTGAATTTCCGAAAAATCATAAAAATTTGTCATATGAGGAACGTCAAGCCTTAACAGGATTGCGTAAAAACAATGACATTGTCATTAAACCTGCTGATAAGGGATCTGCTGCTGTAATAATGCTTAAAGACAACTACATTCGTGAAGCGCATCGTCAACTCAGTAATCCAAAACATTACCAAAAATTAGACGAACCACTCTGGCAATATAACTGCGACAATTTTAATGAAATTCTCCAAAATATGGTTGATAACAAGAGTTTAACGCAGAAACAGTTTAAATACCTCGTTGCGAAACGCGACTCAAAACCACGTACATTTTATCTGTTACCCAAAATTCATAAGCCTATTGATTCTTGGTCAGATCCTATGATACCACCAGGACGACCTATAATATCGGATTGTGGTTCTGAATCCTATAGGATCAGTGAAATCATTGATTATCACCTACAACCAATTGCGAATAGACATTTTAGCTTCTTGAAAAATACTGACGACTTTCTGTCGCAGGTCTCTGAGATCTCGATACCTCCAAATTCATTTTTGATTACGCTCGACATCGATGCAATGTACACAAACATTGACATCGAAAAGGGTTTGAATTCTGTCCGTAAAGCGTTTGAAAAATACCCTGATAACAATAGGCCCACTAGGGAAATATTAGCTCTCTTAGAGCTAAGCTTAAAGGGCAATGATTTTGAATTCGCGGGTGAAACATACCAACAAATTTGCGGCTGCGCAATGGGTAAACGTTTCAGTCCGAGTTTTGCCAACATCTATGTAGCAGAGTGGGAGGAGGATGCGCTTAGCAAATGTCCGAAACAGCCTCTCTTTTATCGCAGGTACCTCGATGATATTTTCATTATTTGGCATCATACAAAGGAAGAATTTAATGAATTTTTCACCATTTTGAACAATCATGACCCGAATATCAAGCTAAAAGCCAACATTGACCAAATGTCCGTAGACTTTTTAGATGTAACGCTATACAAAGGTGTAAAGTATGACACAACGGGACACCTTGATTATAAAGTATATTTTAAGCCCACAGATTCTCATCAACTACTTCACAAGAAATCTTTCCATCCACCTCATACCTTTAAAGGAATTGTAAAATCACAAATCATCCGTTTTCATAGAAATTAGAGTGATAGAAAAAACTTTGAATCTGCATGCTCTCTCTTATTCAAGGCCCTCAAGCCGAGAGGCTATTCGTCTAGATTTTTGCGCAAAATTAAGTCTGAAACTTTACAGGATTTGGAAACTATCCCTGATAATGCTGCGGATCACAGGCCTACCAAGATTCGTCACAATCGTCCAATCACAGGCGCAGGAGAATCTCATAAATGTGGAAAGAAAAGGTGTCAATTAGACCTACTTCTTCCAAATCAAAAAACTTTTATGAGCTTTCAGAACAAAAACAAATTTCAAATTCAGTCCAATTTAGATTGCGATTCCGAAAACGTGATTTATGTAATATCTTGTAAATTGTGCCAAAAGCAATATGTCGGTGAAACCAAATTCCCTTTAAGATGGCGAGCTACTAGACACCTTTGCGATATTAGACATGAAAAAGACACGCATGTCGCTGAACACTTTAACCTTCCTGGCCATTCAGTCGCTCGGGAAATTATACCCATTGAACAACCACCTATCTCTAATTCCACTGACGAAACTGATAAACAAAGGAAACTTAGAGAATTATTTTGGATTAAGCAATTAGAAACAGAATGGCCGAGGGGCATAAATGTGGACCCCGGTCTTGCTGATCAGCGTGAAATAATTCCATTCACTCTGACATATAATCGAAAAAATGTAGAAATTTCCGAAATTTTGAAAGATGAATATCATAAATTACAGAATAATTTAAGACAGCCTCTCAATAAGCGCCCAGTAATAGCATTTAGGAAAAATCCGAATCTACGTGACATATTGGTAAAATCAAAATTAACTGGACAAACATCATCATCTTAAAGTTGTCCAATATTTGTACGGCCATCTCGCCTCTATAAAACAAAAATAACAAATCTCAGGCAATAAAATAAATAAAAAATATTTTCAATTTTTTGAAAATTCTGAGCCAGCGCCTTAACCATATTACTACCCACCCACTCATCCAGCCATCCATCCATCCATCAATCAATCCATCCACTCAGCCACCCACGCACACGCGCGCCCAGCCGCCACCCAAATCATGCCCGCACACCCGCTCCCCAAATCCTGCCCGCCCGCCCATCTGCCCGCTCACTCACCCTCCATCCCTCCCTTCCATCCATCCTATCTACTACGTGTCCGTGGCCCTCAATCTTGCCCGACCTTCAGCCCTTTCACTCGACCACCATAGCGTCTGCCCGCGTGCCACCCGCCTACCACCTCTCATGCTAACCAACCCTTTTGCTTGCTCGCTCGCTGATAAATACCTCTCTTAACGCCTTTGGAGTCACAGCACAGCATTTAGCTTCATATGACCTATATAGACAGAGAGATAGAATCCTTAATAGCTAAAATGGAAAGAAACTATCGCACCAAACCCGACAATGTGTTGATACGGTTTTGGCCTGTTAATTGACGACGGTCACGATTTTGTTTTACTCTGCCGCTGCCGCCGCCGCCGCCGACTATCACGACTATACTACTATTTCAAATACTACTACTACTACTACTGCTGCTGCTACTACTACTACTACTACTACTACTACTACTACTACTACTACTACTACCACTACCACTACTACTACTACTACTACTACTACTACTACTACTACTACTACTACTGTCGCTACCACTACTACTACTACTACTACTACTACTACTACTACTACTACTACTACTACTACTACTACTACTACTACTACTACTACACTGACGTACACACGTAATGCCACCTCAAGCTTTCTCGCCATTTCTTCACAGATTTCTGTCAGAATATTCTCCACGTCCATCTGACTGCCCTTGGTTGGTAATGACGCTTCTCTGTAATCCATTTCCGTTTTGGCCTGTTAATTGACGACGGTCACGATTTTGTTTTACTCTGCCGCTGCCGCCGCCGCCGCCGACTATCACGACTATACTACTATTTCAAATACTACTACTACTACTACTACTACTACTACTACTACTACTGCTGCTGCTGCTACTACTACTACTACTACTACTACTACTACTACTACTACTACTACTACTACTACTACTACTACTACTACCACTACTACTACTACTACTACTACTACTACTACTACTACTACTACTACTACTGTCGCTACCACTACTACTACTACTACTACTACTACTACTACTACTACTACTACTACTACTACTACTACTACTACTACACTGACGTACACACGTAATGCCACCTCAAGCTTTCTCGCCATTTCTTCACAGATTTCTGTCAGAATATTCTCCACGTCCATCTGACTGCCCTTGGTTGGTAATGACGCTTCTCTGTAATCCATTTCCGTTTTAGATTGGCTTCGTTCCTGGAGTATATAAATATAATATTAGTCGTAGAACTGAGTATTCACAAATTTGTGATTAGTTCAGGCATTTATAATCGCCTGCCATTTCTCACCTAGTGCGTCTAATGTAAACTTATATACGTTTTGTGACAAAACTTCTAATTTGATTGTGAAAATGTATTAATTATTTTCTGTGTATTCATATATTATTTATTGAATTTACCATTCTCAGATAGAAGAACTAAAGAAAAATTTAAGCATTCTGTTAATGTTCAGATTCTTAAACTTTCGTGCCTTAGCAATGATAACACGGCTCACTACCTTGGACCGGTGGTTGATGTGTTGTTATGTGTTTACTTGCCTTCGTAACTATTACTCTGTTTCTTTGACTTGAGATACGGCCACAGTTTGTAGATCCACCTCCAACCTCCGTGCTATCAGTATTTGAAATAGGAGTTATCTTCTTAAGTTGCCCATCATAATCTGGTAATCTGTTAACCTCATTGCACTGCACATGTGTGCTTCCGGTTGTTTTACTCCCTGTAGCCACACTTTCTGTCCCATGATGTAAGTCCACCGTTATTTTATGGGTATTGAATGGAGGCCCGTGATTTAAAAGTGGCTTTTCTTTAGATTGAAGCTAAAAATGTAATTTAAAACACACTCAATTAACAGCAATTACATTTCAATCTATCTGATAACAGTTTAATGTCTTGTCGTCGGAGTTGTCATCACCATATGTTTTGCTAGTCTGTTTATTGTTGCCCTTGACTGTTGTTGTTATTGTCGTTGTTACAGTCATCTTCCACGATGAGCGAGGCATTGCTGCCGCTCGTCTTAGTCGTTACAATACTACTTATTGCCGTTGTCAGTGTTGTCAAGACAGTTTTCATTCTTTTCATGTATGAGTCCATTGCCGTTATACATGTTGTTGTTGCTGTTATTGTTGTTGTTGTTGTTGCTGTTGTTGTTGTTGTTGTTGTTGTTGTTGTTGTTTTTGTTGATGTTGTTTGTTTGGTTGGTTGGTTTGGTGCTCGGTGTTGTCTGCCCATATTGGTGTTCACAATTTTCATACCTTTGGCTCTGGTTCTTTTGGCACACCTTGAAAACATCTGGCAATACTGTCATCAATCTGGAAATTTGCTGCAAACCTTTCAAACTCGTCCTGTTCACTCAGCGCAAAAGACTCATCGCCATTAAAAGCTTTGTATTTTTGACGGAATGATGAAATAGCAATAATATCTGAGGGTGTAAGACAACAGAGGAATATAGTTTATCGAGCAATCATATGACGTCATAATCAACAACGCCACATGTAGGCTGACGTCCTAATCAATTAAGTCATGAATGACGTGATTATGTGGTAAACGCTTAATAGTCCGTCAAGTTGTATGAATTCTAGGGCCCATTTATGTACTATTTAATAAACATGCTGTTGTATATTTTGGGCCAGTCAAATTAGTTTAAAATATATTCAACAGCTTACCTGTATAGTTTACTGGAAAATGAGAAACGGAGAGTGGTGCAGGATCGGTCGATCACAATAGGGGCAAAGTGTGGGTGGAGCTTAGCTAGAGATGGGCGGAACATAACTAAAACTGGATTCAATTAGGCCCTATTATTAAAACGATTGCGAATGTTATTTAATAATTTTGCCATTCATGCACAAGTGCACTTTATCTGCCTCGTTTACTAACAATTCATATACAACCTCAAGACTATATGAACTGGTGGCGTCGATGCAGGCAGGTCAACGATTGCCAGAATTTAAAAAAGGGAAATCAGAATTCCCGGTTTGTGCATTTTTAAATTTCTATTTTTAACTTATTTCTTGGTGTAGCCTAAGCGGGCACTATTTAGATACCGGTATGTGTGAGAAGGATTTTGATTATATTTTAGCTGCATCATATAATGTAGGACCTACGCTTGGGTTGGCACACAATTTCAAGATGTCCGTTATGGGGCAGTCGACTAACTGCCTAACTATAATCGACTGTATGTCTATCGAACCGACATTTAATTGTGGCGTATTTAGTCAGAAAATTGTCACGTTCGGTCAGCTATATATATATATATAACTAACGTTCGCGCGGCAGTCGAACGTGCCATAATATATGCAATTACGAGCAACGTTTTACGCCTGAGCAGGCTCTTCCCTTGATATGGTGAAGAGATTATCCAGGGTCCCCATCCATGGTTCCAACAATCGCTTGGCAGTCAGTGAGCTATGCACATAGACTTGTATGCCGTTCGAGTCCGCTCTGATCCTCACTCAGGCCCGTGACACAGGTATTATGTTCAACATAGAAATTATTCCAAGTCTGTTTTGATCTTTATAGCCGGCTCTGTGACAGGTCAATATTGTCAATATAGAAACTAGTAGGAGTCTGCTCTGAACCTCGCATAGCCGTGTTAAAGATATGTTACATGGTAGGACCGCGGCTGCGGGTCAGACTCCGACTAATTACTGTGTTGGCAATAAGGGTCGGACGCTGTCTGGGTGGAAGTAAAAGATATAAACCCCACCTCGGCCTACCCCCACACCTCCACCCTCGCTTTTACGTAAGCGTGTACATGAGCACTATAAGGGAAACCACACTCTAGCGAATTGAACACAACAGTTGACTTGTACATATACCTAACATAGCTTCCGGGTCCAAATCCACAACGTCCGAAGGTTCTGCCAATCTATAGCTTCCTGTCATTCTGGCCTATGCAGATGTGCTTCCCGGAAGTGGCATGACGTCTGACCTCATATCTGCATAAGTATCGATAAAAATAAAATTATATAAATCATCGTCAAGCTATTGTATCCCAACATGGACAAAAACACGTCAGTATCCTAAGATAGAGTGCGTAAAAACTGAAATAATGATGAAATTACTTCGGCTAATGGTCAGGAGTGAACTCTTATTTGTTTTTTAATTGAAAGTAAAAATAATGATTTGGAACTGAGAATTTTGAAGACTTGTATTTTCTCAACACGAACATTGCGATGCGAAACTTTATGTCATCAAATGCATAAATACATTTAAAATTGGGCTACGGGAACACTAAAATTAAGGCCGCGTTCTCACTAGAGACTTAGGCCGTGTTCTCACTAGAGTCTTAGGCCGTGTTCTCACTAGAGTCTTAAGCCCTGTTCTCACTAGAGCCTTAGGCCCTATTCTCACTAGAGCCTTAGGCCCTATTCTCACTAGAGACTTAGGCAGTGTTCTCACTAGAGAGTTAATACTGAATTACGTATGGTATGGCGTTATTCAGGATTATGTCTCTAGTGAGAACCACGGCCTTAATTAGGAATAACGCCATACTGATGATTCACGCTCTAGAGATGATGAATGAATCTGTTATTCACATTAGGCCATCGGCCCTTGCGTGAAGACGATGACAATAATACTAATATCACATTCATGAATTATGATAACTTATGTGACCATAGCACATACTTAAACATACTTATGTGTCCTACCTCACCGAATCTCATCTGCACATACGCACGCACGCACCCGCCCAAACACATTCGTACGCACGCACACATGAAATAATTCTCGGATCCTTTATGTATATATAGTACAGCTCAGAAGCAGGTTAAACACGTCTCCAGACAAAACAGAAACGTCTTGCTGAGTATCCTAAATATACTTAGACTGGAAGACATTGGTGCCATAGACCACAGGCCTTTGAATTTTCGTCCATCCATCCCTCTACCACATATCCCTCCTACTATATATAATATACACAAGGTATGAAACCTTCATCTGTGGGCACCATTGTCAGAAAGCTGATTGGTTGGTTTGTAGTGCTTTGTAGTCAGAAACGTGATGTCAGCGGATTTTGACAACAAACCAACCAATCAGCTTCCTGACAATGGTGCCCACAGATGAAGGTTTCACACCTTGTGTATATTTATATATATAGTAGGGGGAATATGTGGTAGAGGGATGGATGGACGAAAATTCAAAGGCCTGTGCATAGACAGCGATGTCATCCAGCCCAACCACGCCCAAAACTCTCAACTGTGCTTTATTCTATTTTGGAGACATTCCACATCACCTCCGGTGTGTACGGCATGTACTGATATTTACTCTTATATATAGACATCGTGTCCTTACATACATCAATTTATATACTTTGAACTTCAGGGTAACTGTACAGAGGTAAGCTGTTGTGCATTTTGAAACCAATCCGGCAAAACGGCTGTTGCTACCTATGGCATCAACAACCGCCAGCCAAACTAGCCCCAAAATACCCAACAACATATATAATATTAAAGCATTAGAAACCTATGGCAGCAACAGCGCCCAGTCAAATTAGTTTCGAAATATTTAATAGAATGTTTATTAAATAGTAAAGACATACAATTCGTACAACGGATCGGACTATTAAGCGTTTAAGACGGACTAACTCGAGCTATTGATGACGTAATTATTAAGACGTCAGCCTACACGTTACGTAGATGATTATGACGTCATATGATGAAGGAAAAGTGGTCAGTAGAGGAGAAATGGAACACTTATTGAAGAAGCAATGGTGGCAATCCAGTAGAGAGGGGCTGAAAGGGTATTAATGTTGCAATGTCAATAAATAGAGATACGTGAATTCTCTTTATCTCTAACTTACCGGATGGGTAGATTGGGAGCATATAAGTTCCCAGCGGATCAGGTTTGTTACGATCGATTTTCCCAGCTGTAATCAAAGGATATATAGCTCGTATTATCATAAGAATCGTATTCAAATCAATTGAGGGATCCGATCTCTCACTCACGTATCTGACGTCATAATGAAATATGTCACTAGTTAACTGACGTCACAATCACAATGACTTAAGTCCATCACGGAAGTAGAACATGTCACTCAGACAGTACAATGGACAATATCCATCTAAGATATCACACCAAACATTGCCAACATCATTTTATAAATAGATATTGTATGCTTTTTGAAAAGGTGCATATTCACAGAAGACTGGTTCAAAATAAAGTTGTTAAATTATATACTCTTAGAGGCTTAAATTATGTGCCTAGATGTAATGAAGCTAAAGAAATCTTAGCATATGATGATTTCATTGCGTATAAATTAATATCATTTTTTAAGTTGTCAACTTGAATTAGAGGCACGAGTCCCTAATTCAAATTCACAACTAAACCTACGAAATTAATTTATATGGAATGAAATCATCATATGTTAAGTTTTTTATTTCGTCTCCTTACATTGAGGTACGCAATTTAAGCCTCTAACAGTATATAATTTCAACAATTTTATTTTCAAGCATTTTGGTGTAAACTCAGCATTTTACAAATACCGGAGACATATTATCTGGAAACCAATAGGCAATAATTTTGTAGTGCAGTTAATCATATGTAACCCTCTGCGTAGGCATTTTAGTGCATAAGCTATCACCTTGGCACGAATTGAATCAGTTTGATATAATTTAAGAATACAGGCTAAATGTTGATTCAAGGTGCATATTCACAGTAAAATTTCTGAAAATAAAATTGCTTAAATTATACACTTTTAGAGGCTTAAACTGTGAGCCTCTGGGCGTCTATTTCAATTTCGCAGCTTCAAAAGTTATATTAGTTTATACTTAATGGAATCATCATATGTTAAGATTTATTTCGTTTCATTACACATAGGCACATCATTTAAGCTTATAAAGGTATGCAATTTTAACCATTTTATTTTCAATCATTCGTGTATGAATATGCATATTTTATATATCGCGTTCAGTTATAGCATAAATGTCCCGTTTTATCATAATTTTACATATCTTATCAAAATGTTCATAGGTTCATCGTATTATCATCATCTTTATTAGATCGCAAACACCATGGTTAGGCCTATGCAATTTAGAAATTGTATAAGGTAGGCCTTTTGTCACCCAGTGCCAAACAGGTCATTATATTTAGAACTTAGGTATTGACCGTTACCTTAATCGATGGCGCAGTTTGTGCTTTGGTGGCTAATAAATTGATGAACAAAATATTTGGAATGATTTGATGCTTTATCGGCAATTTAAGTAAATACACGGATCACAATATTTTATTAGCGCAAGATCTATAAACAAATAGATATAGCCTGACATAGAACGTTGACATAATACGCACAGTATAATTATAAATATATAGATCTATTATAATACAATATATACATTATATAGTAGACGTGTAGACGCCAGTTTAGCTTTAGAGTGTTATCTTAAAATAATCAATGTCTGGGCTAGCAGAAAATGCTCATATAAAAGCACAGCAACCGCCGCTGATACGCAATCATTTCAGGTCTCGAGAGAGCTCGAAACATACTGCATTATGTCTCTCATGCATTGGTCAGTTCGCTAAATCTTCGAGTCGAAATTTCATAATTTGACACTGGTAATCGCTATCACCACCATCCACCCACCCACACACCAGTTTACGGACCTGATGCCCGTTATTGAAGCATGCCGAGTGACAAATTAAAGATTTTGAAACGAAAATGTAGCAATACGTCGTATAAGAATCGTATTCAAATCTATGCATGGATCTGATCTATCACTCACGTATCTGATGCCATAATCAAATACGTCACTATAGTTAGCTGATGTCACAATCAAAATTGTATAAGTCCACCACGGAAGCGGAAAAGGTCCGTCAAGAACGTATATGCGGTGTAGACTATGTCTTAATTTTACAATTTAATTTAAAAAAATTATGTTGAATAATTTGAAACTAATTTGACTGGGAGCTCTCAGTGATTTTAGTTTCAAGAAATTCAACAGCTTAACTGCATAGTTACCTTGACATTGGGATTCTGAAAATTCAGGTTTCAAAGATTCAAATCGATTTCAACATGCTTACAAAGAGGGCGGAGCTTAGCTAGAAATGGGCGGGCCATAGTTAGAAATGCATCCCTATATTGCTTGTTCTGTCTCATCAATAACTTTCCTTCGACAAACAAATATCCAATCAATGATGTCACTTCAGACAAATCTCGCTACAAATGATTCCTTTGATTGACGGGTCGGACCTATATGAAGTGTCTTTCTGTCTGGTGGAGCCTCTGATAACAAAGTGTGTGTCTTCACACACTCGTTCGCGCACATGAGCATACACGCACGCACATAGGCGAATGTATTAAATAGGTAACAACCCTCAATGGACCTTTCCGGTTTTAGCTATGCCACGCCCATCTCTAGCTAAGCTCCACCCACACCTCGCTCGTGTTGGGATCGGTCGATCTCTGAACACTCTGACTATCAATTTCCAAAAATAACTACACAGGTAACCTGTTGAATATTTTGAAACTAATTTGAGTAGTCAAATTAGTTTCAAAATATTCAACAACATGTTTATTAAATAGCAAAGAATTACAAAGACATACAATTCACACAACGTGTCGGACTTTTTGAGACTGGATGACGGTCTATATGGAACCCCTTGTGACGTAATGATTGTGACGTCATCATACACGAGCTGAGCTGATTATGACAGCATACAAGGTCAGATGATGTGTGGATACTCTTATACATTTATGATATAATTAGGCCTACTTACCCAAAAAAGGGTCTCTGCGGAAGTAACTGGCACCTAATATAATGGACTCTGTTATATTGAAATAACGTCACGGACATATATATTATATCGGCCTAACATAGGCGAGCTCCATTGCCTAAAACTATAATAATAACTTATATAGACATCTGCGTATAGCGTAAAATGAACGTTTTAGAAGCAACAAAATGATCATTAATTTCAGTTTATCATATAAAACCAGTTTTATATGTCGTATAGAAAGTTTATTTTAAGGTGTCCTGTCCTATGCGTAAAGAGCAGCCAAAGCAGGTGTTCAATGCGTCATTATGTTGTATTATACGCATCAGCGCAGTCATTAAGTATAATAACATACTTGCTTAGTTCTTTAGCGGTCCATATTGGTCAACGAAGTCAAAATATTTGCTTATTAAGTGTCAATTTGCAGACCAAGAAATTGCGTTTTAAAATGTTACCAATGGAATGACGAGCCAGACAATCCGCTGGTAAATTAAAAAATAGTCTTCTCGTAGCCTGCAATTTATGGGCACGCTTAGTTATAATTAAAGCCACGACATGTGCCGTCTTTGGCTACCTTGAGACATATTGCAATACGGTTAAATTTCGGTCTGGGATGTTTTTAACTTAAAATTCATATTAAACTTTCTGCTATTCCCTTAGAATTGTGAGTTAGGTGCGGAGATTTTTTTCACTTTGAAAACTATACTATGAATAAAAGCTGTTGCGTAGTAACATCTCTCGACCAAGCAACGTCATGCATAAGAATGAAAGCGGCGAGTCTTCGTATCCAATAAATATCTTTTCCTACAGACGAATTTTTTAACGTTGTACTTAAACATCAGTTAGTCAAGAATTTACATGTTTAGATATATACAAGTTTACGATTTGTTGTCTAAATACTACTTGGTCGTTTGTTATGCGAATTTAACTCAGTAGGCAATACAATAATTAGGAGTCGGCGCTATGCTTTGTCCACTCTTCTGGGTGCCTCTATAAAGTACTCGCGATAGTTTGTCTCTCGTAGCATATACCTATTGATAGTCCATCAAAACAATATCCTGGCGGAACATACAGGGTGAACAAAAAGTATTTTTAACCCTCTTATGACGAAGCCGGCCAAAACCGTCCTACGCAGTAATTTTGAAGAATGTGTTGCCGGCCAAGAGAAGACCATTTTTGGCAATTTTCCACTGGAATGGTTGGCACAGTAACCGAGCCAGTCATTCCAGTGGTAAATTTTCAAAAATAGTCTCCTCTTGCCCTGCACATGGGCACTCAATAAGAAGATATTTTGATTGCTTTGATTAAATTTAAACATTAAAGGGTTAAAAGTCTGGCCTCGGAACCTGGATAATTATGTCTGTCGGTCGATGGCTTATTTTGGAATTAATTTAACTGGGAGTTATTGCTGAAACCGCTCCTATGCAGTCAAATTAGTACCGTATGCCCGCTGGCGTGAAGAAATGTAATGGTCGCTTTCTTGGACAATATAATGGAATGCGTTTCTCTAATATTTGAATATATTATCTAACGATCTATAATACTCAACAGAAACAGTAACACATGCAGGGGCCGTAATCACGCTAATTAGACGTACCTTAACATGCCATAGTTATCTCCCTTATGCTATTGTTTCGACGGTACAATTCCTGGTATAATTTGTGACATTTTACACCGACATCTTCGATAACGATTTTGAACACACATCTGTCCGTATAATAACAAATATATTAGTATGATTGTTCCACCAGTGAAAACTAGGAATTTGACAAGTTTTATGATATTAACCCCTCGTGTGTCAACAGCGCCAAAAGCGCTCGACGTTCTTACTTATATCAATTAACCCTCTTTAATGGTCTAGATCTTTTCCAACAAGATTATAATTTTCTCACTTACGTTTACAAAAATAATTATTGTTTGTTGTCCTGCAAATGGACATTCCTCTTTTTTGTTGGGCCGTACCATTGGATTAACGGTTAGGAAAATCGAAAATTCAGCCTAACCAGTGTCCATTTGTAGACCAAGAGTGTACTATTTTTGAAAATTTAACACTGGAATAACTGGCTCGGTAACCGAGCCATTCATTTCAGTGGTAAATTTTCAAAAATAGTATTATTTTTGCCTAGAAATGGACGTTTCTCAGCACCATTGCATAGGCCTTTTGACTAGTTTGACAATTGAACGTTTAACTTGACACAAGAGGGCGTTAAAGCTAATTTCTCCGACACCTCTTCCCACGGGTTCCTGGCCTCGCGTAGGCCCACGTTCTATGTCTAATCCTCATTAGAGTAGCTTCGTCAATAGTTGGCAAAATTTACAATGTTCTGTGCAACTTGCTAATAATTTTGATTGTATAAATTTGACACACCCTGTAGCTTTATATAAGTAATACCATATCGTGCATACCGCGTTTCGTTTAACTAATGTCTTCAACGTTGATTCGGACAGTTAACTTTGGACAAAGGCGACAAGATAGAACTCTATGGACGCGAATTGAATGCCCCGGCACTTAAATATTTCTCGTTTTATTGACGACCATTGACGTGAGAATATGGAAGATAATTTCAGGTTATTTAAGTCAGACTCAAAAGGAAATTATTACAAAATGAGTTAATTATGATATCTTAGTAACATTTTAAAAACAATTTGACTGAAATTTGTTGCTGCCTATACGACAACGAATTTCAGTCAAATTGATTTCGAAATTTTTATCAGGAATTACCATTATCACGTCAGCATGAATTACCTGTCATGGCATTGAATAATATAATGGACTATCTTTTACACGACAAGTATCATCATGTCACGTCGATAGTTTGAGCTTTGTTTGTTGTGAACTGTTTATTCAAATATCCCCGGAGAAGAACATGTCAACAATAACTCAATGGATAGAAACCTGGATGAGTATACATGCACATTGGTGCCGAATGCTCAAGACTGGTCAAGCTTAATTGTATAGCTCAGGCCAATAGGTTGGGTATACCCCCACCCCAACCACCATCGAGCGGGTGGGCGGGTGGATGGCGAGCGACTGTGAGAGTGAGTGAGCGAACGGGCGGGCGGGCGGGCGGGCAGGCGGGCGGGCAGGTGGGTGGGCAGGCAGGTGGGCCGGCAGGTGGGCCGGCAGGCAGGCGGGCGATCGAGTGGAGAGGAGAGGAGAGGAGAGGAGAAGAGAGGAGAGTAGAGGAGGGGAGAGGAGAGGAGAGGAGAGGAGAGGAGAGGAGAGGAGAGGAGAGGAGAGGAGAGGAGAGGAGAGGAGAGGAGGGGAGGGGAGGGGAGGGGAGGGGAGAGAGAGAGAGAGAGAGAACTTGTTTTACCGTAATTCCGGGGACATTTCACGTCTAGGCCCTACACCCTGGGGACATGCTTGGATTGTTGGGACAATGCCCTGTCCCCACAATTACGGTAGCTCAAACGATCGGGATAAGCGTGAAACGTCCAGAAATCTGTTTGGGGGGGGGGGGGAGGGGAGGGGAGGGGAGGGGAGCGGAGGAGAGGAGAGGAGAGGAGAGAGAGAGCTTCTCTGGACGGACAGATAGGGGAATAGAAGGTAGGAACGGTGGGGCAAGGGGGCGATACCCCCAGTTGCCTCTCCAATAGTGTACCCCCCCCCCCCTCCATAGCGCACCCCTCGTAGGTTTTGGCCCCCTCGGTGCTTTAGCCCACCCAATCCACGCCCTCTACCATCCCGAATTCTGGTTATCATAAAATTATTTAACGAGCAATAATGAATTCTGAAATGGAGCTCATAATCGGGTTACATGGGGGGAAATCATGTTAAAAGTGCGTATTCACAACAAAATGTGCGAAATTAAAATTGCTTAAATTGTCTGCTTTTAGGGGCTTAACTTGTGTACCTCAATGTAATGAAACGAAATCAATCTTCACATGTACGATGATTTCATTCCGTACAGATTATTATAATTTTTTTTAATTGTGAAGTTGAATTAGGGACTCGTAATTCAAGTTCATGAACAACATAAAATAATTATAATAATTTATTCCTAATGAAGTATATGATGTGGAATGTAATTCCACATCATATGCTAAGATTTATTTCGTCTCATTACATCTAGGCACAATTTAAGCCTCTAAAAGTATACAGTTTTAACAATCTTATTTTCAACCATTCTGCTGTGAATATGCACCTTTGAGAGGAAAGCGATCCTTGTGGTTTTATGTCCATCGTTTGTCTCCATGTACATGTTGTAGATACCGGACTGTACGTAGGGAGTCATGACCCTGCGCACATCTTATATTTACGAGTATAAGACCTCAGTGAAATTACATGTTTGAACACCGGGTAAGCTAAGAGACTATGTCACCGTGTATGATTGAATGCATGAGCATCTGAATGCATGAGCATCAACTATAGCATCTTATTATTTAGATATATATTATCAGCACTGGATGACTGGCAATGGATACGTCGGTTAGTGCGCGGGTACAATCCGCAGAAACTGAATCGAGTATGACTTTTGATGATTAGCACCAGTTTGGAATGTTGGAGTCAATTAAGGAAGTAGATATGACAAACGGACTTAGTTAATTACGTAGCGGTCTGTGTTCCCACGTATTCTCGTGGCCAGATAAGCGGAGGCAGCTGGGTGCAATGGTAACTAGTTTGCCGATTAACTCTAGCATTCTACAAGTTGTCGACTAATAGGTAATGGACAGGATATGGACATAGTAGCGTCCTGTAGGCACTAAAGGGCACAACCGAAAGTTACTATCGAAAACGTATCAATTAGAGGCAAGCTAATTCACCAATAAGCCTTGCTATCAAATAAGCATCCGTCATTTGTGGCAAGTCATCCGTCAGAAATGACGTGCTAATCCAACAGGAATCCCAAACGCTCTAGGTAAAAGGCGCCCTCCCCAGTCGGGAGGGTCGGAGTTTTGATTGGTCAAAGTGATGTCATAATCCAATGAGAATCAGAACAACCTCCGGCAGGCGAAACCAAGATGGAGGGAGAATAGAAACGAAAATGGTATATAAAGGGGACTTTAACTTTAATTCGGGGTCCGGTCCGCCTCGCACCTTGTGAAACGCTCTTGCTGAATGGCTTTAAGTAGGCAAGAGCTAGTTTGAATAGTATAGCAAACCAGAGCGGCTGGGAGTAATGCTAGTTCATTGTGAAAGATTAGGAAAGGTTAAATTAATCTGTCGTAAATACGTAAACTGGTAACAGTAAAAGTTACCGACTTTGTAGGTTTACTATACAGTTAAGTTAGTGAATAAAACGATCGCCTTGTGATATTAATACAAGGCAAAAGTTTGACACATAGTTTGTTGTTGACTCTGGAGACTACGGAAGATCACCGTAGCTTACCTGCAAGTTCTAGTAGTCAGTCAGATCAGGCCCGGATATCGAATACAAGTATCGTTAAAATTCATCTATAAACGAGGCGAGCTGATATCTATTTCTTTCGTTCTCGGTAAGGTGGGCTGTCGCAGCAAGCTTACATACAAACCTTACCCAGAACGGAAGAGACTTCATAGTCAAGTATACCTCATAAAAACGTATGCGTAGCATAGGAACAGGATAGACATCAGCAATCTTCAATGTGTGCTCTAGAGAACCATACCTAAGCCGTTTTAGGTGCGTCCCGCTTCGATCTCTTGGACCGTTTGTCGGCATTTCAGTCAATCTGTCAATTTTGTGTACATTTCTGACAACGCAACTTATGTCGCGGCATTAGGACCTACCAGGTTTTTAAGGATCCCCGCCCCCCCCCCCCACCCCCACCCCCACACAAGTGCCCAGTATATTTAAAAAATATGTTTTTGAATAAGTTTCCTCAAGCAACGGTAGTGCCATAGTGGGTAACTTCTAGATAATTGTTAGCTAACTTTGAAACTTTCTGAAGAATTATGAGAGATAGCTAGTCTATGTACGATTCAGAGGCGCCCATACATGTACGTTATTCTCGAGAGTTTGTGAGGCGGGATTATCATTTATTCATCATCATGTTTGTATCAAAGAATGCGCTTAATCCTTTAACTCTTTGATTTCTTCAAGAAAATGTTAATTTTCTCAAAGAAAATGTCCATTTGCAGACCAAGAGAAGACTATTTTTGAAAATGTACGACTGGAACGACTGGCTCGTTTATCCATTTGGTTATTAGATATGATTCCAAGCTTTGGCCGCAAGTGGCAGTGATTCCTGCCTATCTTTAGACACATATATCTGACTGGCGAAGATGCCCAGCTTCCCGAAGGTCGCCCAGCGTGCGTACATGTTATGGAGCAATAGCTCCCGAATCATATGACGATCCGGTCACCCTTGTCCCACAACCACATATAACATCACTAGGACGGGTCACAGTTCACAAAAGCGATTTAGGAAGCGCAATATCATTTATGGTGGGGAGTAAGAGGCAGACAGCCATCGCTAGTGACCTTGCCGTACGGCCGTGGTGGGTTCTAAGACCTCACCCAGACACCACAACGAGTTGGATGGAGATCTGCATCTCGTCCGTCACCCGGGTGTTATGGAATTAACATATTACCTGTCATTAGGGTTAAGTTCCAGAATGCCCAGAGATGCACTTGTAGGCCGGTGCCACCTAATATATAATATAATTTCTTTTCGCAGTGCTTCCTATGGCGGGGGAATCTAAACTAACTGGTATCCGAAGATACTTGGGGATGTGTATGTAAATCGGCACTTTAGTTATCACCGCTCGGAAACCCCAATAGTCTCCCAGAGTCGGATCCTGCTAACGTGTCGATGGGGAATCCAGACAATTAGTAAGCCTTGCGGCTGGAGGAGCGTAGAAAGAGACAATCACTCGATATTAATAAGAGGCACTAATGTAGTTCGGCCAATGTTACACAACCTAGCCAGTGCGTGGTGTTACATATCCACTACAGCCGGAAAAGAGGCATACACTATGCGTCTCTTACGGAGAGATTGTCCTTAACTACTTTAAATCTATCCTATCGAGCTAAAATAGCCAGGTTTAGTCGGTCACATGTCAGGCTAGAACATTTGGAGCATGATCAGTGACCTCAGTATAAAATTGATGCCGGGGGAGTATAGTGATGCGGATATAATGTTGCTGTATAGTATAGCCTAGCGCACTGCGTCCTAGAGTTTTCATATAGAAACAAAACATACTAACTAGAATGGCGACTTGCCCAATACATAACTAATGAATACAGTGCTAGCGATATATCACAGGTCATAGGACCTTACGGTGCTTGTTAGTTGAGAGCACACGGAAATAAAGATAATATGTACAGTAAGAAACAGAAAGTATAAAAATGCGGTCAGAGAGACCGGGTAGGTACCTATTTGTCATCAGTACCATTTACGGAAATAATAATATGCACAGTAGTATAGTTACTTGAGTACCTATTGGTCATCGGTACACTAAGAGTTCGTAATCACGGAAATTGATGCGCTAAAGCCGAGATGGCACGATCTGGAATCCAGGGAACATTTACGCAGGCAGACTGTTGATGCGGCTCACTCTCCAGATGGTGAAGAAGAACGGTTAAGAAAGATGTCCACTAGATAGTCAGAATAACTGATACCTAATTTACACAGTGGTTGTAAAGTTTCCGTCCGGTGACGGTAGTTTGAAAGGTGCCCATTAACAAGGAGGGCTATATTTGTAATTAAATATGCATCTACAATAACTGGGTACATGGGGTGGGATACGTCGCATAGCTTTTGCGACGTACCGAGCATAGTCCCGCCAGACTGTGGTCTAAAAGCTAATTAACACACGCACGCACGCACGCACGCACGCACGCACGCACGCACGCACGCACGCACGCACGCACGCACACACACACACACCATGCAGCGCGGAAGGCTGATACCACTTTTCAGCGTGGTCCGGCAGATCCGGCGAGTTATCCACCAAGAATCACCACCAGCTCTACATTCCGTAGAATCACATCGGGCCCGCAAGGCCCATCCACAGGAAGCTCCTTTTAAGAAAGTTCTGAAAAGGGATTTCTTACAATTCTGATTGGTCGATCGCTTTATGACGTCACTCATTTGTCTATTATAACACGCCACCATGCCAATACATGGTTGGAGGTGGCATGACCTTATATCCAAATGAGATGACGTCATAAAGCGCTCGCCCAATCGGAATTGCGCCCAGCTCGTCTCCTGTGTTTGGTATATAGATCTATTGATGTGTTCTGGTGATTGACAGGTGTAATGAGGCGTGAATTGGATGTTGGGCTAGGGGTGGAGCATGTAGATCTTTTGTTCCTGGATGAAGATTACACGTAAGTGCTAAACGCTTTAACTTTCAATCCACATGTATTTAATCGATTCTTCAGTATGTAGATCTATTGTTTCTGGCTGAAGAGGCAATGTGAGGGTCGATCCAAACACAGGTGTGGTGGGTTGGGAGGATTGGTGATGCGGAATGCAGACAAGTTATGTTTGGAATGCAATAAATCAACTGATGCTATTGCTGGCTGTTTTGAGACTACCGGTAATAATAAATTTATATAATAACCTTTTAGCACACAAGTCTGCTAAAAAAATCGGCTTCTTCCTAGGTCTTCACCAAATATCCATCTGCAACCGAAGAGAAGACGATTTTTGATTTACAACTGGAATGACTCCAGGAGTAAATTGCCAAAAATCGGTGTCCTTTGGTTTGCATATTGCTGATAATGTCAACGGTAGTAGTAGTAGTAGTAGTAGTAGTAGTAGTAGTAGTAGTAGTAGTAGTAGTAGTAGTAGTAGTAGTAGTAGTAGCTGCAATAGCATATGTCTTTCCCCTGCACATAGGGCTGTACTGCACCTGCTATACTATCTATGCAAAACCTCATTGCATGTGGTGTTCTGGCTTGGTCGCTGTGGCCATTCATCTATACATGCAGCCGCAGTCACCTAAATGAAGTTTGTCTGACGGATGTTACCCACTACTGAGGAGAGATGACTTTATTGATGGGCTAGCATGGTTGTGTTGGTTTTCCACACCTGATCTGAAGTCCGGTTATTGGCAGGTCGCACTGGCAGAGAAAATAGACCAAAAACTACCTTTACAATAGGGAATTGAGGGCTGTGGACAGTAGCGGATTATAATAGGGGCAGCGGGGACATTTGCCCCGCCCCCCCCCGCCCCAGATCTTGACCAACCAGCCCCCCAATTTTTTCTATCAAAAATTTTTTTTAAGTGAATGTGTTTTATGCAGTTTCTCTTTTTACAAACGAGAATAGCTGTCTGGACATAATGTCCAGAGAGCTATTTTCGTTTGTAGAGAGAAACTGCATAACAGGATATGGCACAAACTTGCCAATTTGTTATGTTCTGCAGCATAAAATAAGAAAAATAGTCCTGTATGTCCCACTCTATGCTATTTTAAAGAATATACCATTGCACAGAGTGGGTCATATATCCCCACACAATTGTATATTCCATAATTTTTAATGAACAATAAGACTCAGTGGCGGATCCAATGGGGTGGCCCGAGTGGCACTGGCCAACCCCCACCCCCACCACCCCTCCCATCTCCCCCCACCTCTCCCCTTAGATAAAACGTTTTCTCATAAGTCATGTAGATGTCGCGTTAAGTTATGGTCCTTTGAACCCTGAAGCCATCAAATCACAATTTCAAGACAATCATACGGAACTGTAATCTGCTGAATGTTTTAAAACTAATTCGACTGGAATCTGTTGCATCCTTTACGCCTTATTATAAGTAACACATTACGTTAAATAATACAAAATACCAATAAACGTATGAAGTGTCCATTGAAGAATTACACTTATTCTTTAAGGTAGTGAAGACAACACCTTAGCTGATGCAATTTTAAAACTCTAAGAGGTGTAGTATGATTCCTCAATAGACACATCACATCTATAGTGGCATATAACTGTACTAGGTCATGAATATGAATCTAGGTGAATAGAATGATAGGTTAATGTATGTTCACAATCATATTATCTGTCTTACTATAGACTCCTTTTTAATTTGACTGCTTGATTATTATTTCCACTCAGAAGGCTGTAAATCGCATCTCAGCAGTTTTAAATTACACAAAATTTCTCTGGGGGAGCACCCCCACCCCACTCCACCCCCAAAACCCACCACCTCTCTACCCCAAGGATCACCCCTTCAATAATTTCTGTATCCGCCTCAGAAGATGAACACTATAATGGAATGGAAATTCCATTTCAGACTTACAATGTTCATCTTGTTGTCTATTTTTATATTGTTTCAGTATTATTCTTTAGTAATGGTTTCCTTATTGTTTGAATTTTCTGATGATGATGAGTGATGACAAACATATTCCATACAAAGAATAACTTAAAATGACTAGTTTTTTCACGTGGGCTTGAGAGACGCTGAATGACCACTCACCACTATGGTGAGTGGTCATTCAGCGTCTCTCAAGCCCACGTGAAAAAACTAGTCATTTTAACTTATTCTTTGTATGGAATATGTACAATATAACCGTATGACAGTATGACCATTAACCATATGTGGTTCCATGTTGTAAGGTGAGGTGTGCGTGTGGAGTGGGGCGGGGTGGGGGCTTATTGTCTTATTTATCCATTATATATTGTTTCAGTATTATTCTTATTAAAGCGTGTTTTGAGTTTTTTAAATACTTTTCTAATGTTTTAGGAGTCAGATGGTTCATGATTGTATGACAGATATTATTTTTTATCTTCTAGATGCTCTCAGATGGCACCACTTCCACTTCCTGGGGTAAATATGGCCCTACGGTTGGCTGTTAAATTGTTAAATTTGTAACCATTTAGTTTCGTATTTTGTTCACTCAGTTTTTTATCCAGTCCTGTTTTCACAACTGACCGGCTAAAAAATTTACTGAACAAAAAAAATGAAATTAAATGGCTAAAAAATAATAATTTAACAGCCAACTGATGGTCCATATTTACCTCTGGAAATGCAAGAGATGCGAGCATCTAGATTTCAACATTTTCTGGGGTGGGGTGGGGTGGGGGACCGCCCTTAGGTTTTGCCTTTCGCTTCCACTCAACTCCATAAATATTCCTTTTCCCCCGGCCCTGGTGAGGCTTACCAGGGTCGGGGAAAAAAGAATATTTATGGAGTTGAGCGGAAGCGAAAGGCAAAACCTACGGTCGGTCCCTCCGCATCCCCACCCCCTCCCCACTTCCAGAAAATTTGGAAGTTTGTTGTTCTGCCATTTGGCCTGTGCAACTCCTATGCAATATTTGAAAGGTTAACGGAGAAAGTATGACATAATCATTCATGGAAAAACATTTACAGAGGAGTTACAAAAAATTGGAAATTGTGTTCGCGAGACTGAGAGCAGCAGGTCTGCGGTTGAGTCTGTTAAGAAGTGTCATCTTTTCAAGAAACTAGTAGCATTTCTGGGTCACATCGTCAGCAATGAATGTGCAGCTACTGATCCAGAGAAATGTAAGGCCCATTAAAGAATGACCGATAGTATAAAATGTAACTGCTATAAGACAATGGGTTGGAATGTGTTGAACATGTTGCTGCCATAGTAAAGCTGTTACACCAGTTAACCGAGGCATGGTGCCCATTTATCAGAATAGAACAATGTGGGGAAGTATTTCTGATGATGAAACAGAAATTAGTTTCTGCACCAATTCTTGCATATCCAACCAGAACTGATAAGTTTATACTCAGCACTGATGTGATTCGGTTTGGGATGGGTATGTTACTATATTGCAAGTGCAAGAAGGCATAGAGCGTGTCATAGGATAGTATAGTAGATCATTGTCAAATCCTGAAAAACAGTACTGTGTCACTAGACGTGAGTTGTTTGCAGTTGTAGCTGTATTGAAAAATTTCCATCATTATTGGTTTGGAAGGGAGTTCTTAATAAGAACTGATCATTGACCGCCAAGGTGGTTGATCAACTCCAAGCATACAGAAGGTCAAGTTGCCAGATCGGTTGGCCAGCTAGGCACATATGATTTTAACATTGAGCACAGACATGGTAATGTTGCATGGTAATGTTGATGGTCTAAGTTGAAAGCCATGTTGTGATATTCACTGTAGGAATTGTGAGTGACAGGAAAGTCGTAAAGGTTTAATTGTCTCTCAAGAGAGTCAGTTGGCTGAAAAGAAAGAGGCAGTGAATAAGTCCCCTTGTACAGAGGTTGTTATGCAGTTCTCATTGGATAGGGGAGCCATAACGAGATACTCTGAAACAGGTGAAGGGGGTTACAGTCTAACAGAGAAAATCCTGTCCGTCGCAAGCAAACAATGTGAGCAACTGACAGTTATTTTGGATTTATCCTCACAGGAGATGAGGAGCAAACAATGTGTGGATAGGGCACTGTGTTGTGTCCTGGGATGGAAGGAACAAGCGAACGTCCAGACTGGGCTAATATTGTCAGTAGTAATACTGCAGTAAAGCAGTACTGGGTCCAGTGTGATTCTCTTGTGTTAAGAGACAGTGATCTGTATAGATACTGGGAATTGGATAGGGGTGGCAACGTAGTTTGGCAATTGCTATTGCCATGGAACTAAGTGGGACTGGGGCAGTTCCACAATGCTGTGACAGTTAGCCACCTTAGTAGGAAAAGATGCTAGCTAAATTGAAAGACAGATGTTATTGGTGCATCCGTTGGAAAGATGCTGATCATTGGTGGTGTGTTTGTGATGTTATTTGTGTTTCTAGGAAATAGCCAATTAAACAGTCGAGAGATAAGATGCAGCAGTAAAATGTTGGAGCTCCTATGGAAGGAATCGCTCTGGACATAATGGGCCCATTGCCATTATCAAAACAATGGAATCTCAATCTATGGGTTGCTGGTGACCACTTCACCAAATGGGTGGAAGCTATACTGATTTGTAACCAAGACGCAACAACCATTGTTGAAGTGCTGCTGAAGTATCTGGTGACAGCTTTTTGCATACCCAATAGAGATACATTCTGACCAGGGAAGAAAGTATGCATCTGAATACTTTGCTCAAATGTATAAGACATGGGGCATTAATAAAACTAGAATGGCACCATTGCATCCACAGTCAGAGGGTATGGTTGGAAGGCTAAATCAGATGATTGAAACCATGCTGGCTGCATATGTGGATACACACCAATGTGATTGTGATAAATATATACCACTATTAATGATGGCATACCATTCATCAGAACATAAAACCACCGGGAAATCAGCATTACCAATCAATATACTTTTCGGACAACTGAATGACTTTGACGGAAATAGTAACTATACATATGACCTACATAAGTGAATGGAGGACATCCATGAGTTTGCTAGGACCCATATCAAGGCACCCAGTGAGGTACCAACGAGAATTTATGATCGAAATGTAGCACAATTATGTTACAAAGGTGATCTTGTGTGGCTGTATAATCCATGTAGGAAGAAAGGGATACGTCCAAAGTTGTCCCGACCATTGGCTGGACCATACGTGGTCCTGAATCGTTTGAATGATGTGATTTATAGATTGCAGGGAAAGCAAACGTCTAAACCTCGCTTTGTACACAACGATAGGTTATGTTGGAAAAACCGCAATAAAATTACTTGCTTCTTAGCATGTTGAGAATATGTCTACAGAACCTGATGTGATGGGGAGGAGACAGTTGGAATATATGCATTAAAATAGGCAAGTAGACAGGGTACACATGACATTGGAACGAGACAATGACAGACAAGACGTACAAAACAAATGAAGACTAAGATGGTTTACTGAGTTTATTATTGGTTACTAATGCACTGCTGCTATTGTCTTAGCAGGAGGTTGTGTACGATCTGCACTGACATAACATTTCATCCATTTGATGTAGCCCCGCAGCACATGACAGAGCAGCAGAGCAACTGCGTTCCAATGTAATTATTGTAAAAAATCTTCTCACGAGTGGCCACAAGCAGAAGTGTACCATCGTGCCGAAAGGTCGGAGTGTCAAGTCAACATTTATTCACAAGGCCATGGAGCAAATGGGCACCGATGGTCAGACGTCATTCAAGCATGAGTGGGACTGTCTTTCAGGTCAAGCTGAAATCATTTTTCTACGAGGCAGATGTTGCCGAGAACAAGTCTTCTGAGAAACCAAAGCGCAATAAGCAGAAGTGCTCCTTATCCATTCCTGTTACAAAATTCTTTGAGCTTGGTGTGCTAGAGGATCTCAGTGAATTAGAACGACCTGTCATCAATGTGCCACTACGTGATAACTCTATTCTGGAATATTGAGCTCCTATCAGAAAACCTGGCTCTCATAGAACAGCTCTCCAATGCTGATTGTTTGGCAGACAGCACCATTGCGTTTCCAGCTAATTCTGGAAGCAAAGCTTCCCACCCGCTCCATAAATGTTGACACCCACCTTCATTCTGGAGATGGTTTCGATTATTCCGAAGTACCAGAATGATGTGATCAAATTAGATGATTCGGGACAAATTTTCTATGTCAACTGTGACGATTTCCTCCATTTATGAAAGCACTACTGGACTGCCTTGCCAAGGAGCATGATGTTCCTAGTATGGTGCAGAAGCAGGGAATGTGTTGTTTTACCCATGATGACCGGCATCTCAGCACTCTGTTAGAGTCTGTCGCCATGAAGAGTTCATGGCTCTCTCAGTCTTGGTCCAGTCATCCTAGCAGACCATCTGAGAGAGACACAATTCTTCCGGATGAAGCAATTTCAGGAGGTGATCAACAGCCATATAAGGGGTCTTCATCTGGAAGAATAAATGAACTGCCCTCTCCAATCACCATCTTATCAAACGCTCATGTATTCTACAGCTTTATTACAGCTCATACTATTCCATGTTGTCAATTATTTATTGCTATAAGATTTATTGATATTCATCGGTTTTCTGCTGCTATCTGCAGTTATTCTGACTGTCTGTCATATTCCCATTATATAGAACATGCAGTTCTTTGGACTGTGTCCATCGCCCGCTGAGTATATAGAACCTGCAGTTCTTCTGATTGCGTCTGTCGTCTTACGATTATATCTTCAATCTGCTGGCCTTACGAGTGCATCTTTTTCTTCCATCTACCTTCATTCTGCAGTTCTTCTGAGTGCGGCTGTTTCATCTAATGCTGTAGAGGCTACTGTCTTCAGCTGTCCTGTGAAAAAGAACATATTTTTATTATTACTTTACTCTAAACAGAGGGTATTCTGATTTGTTAGCATCAGCATTATGGTATCATAATAGATAATGTTGATGGCCAGATGCTTGAGATACTACACCTTGGTGAAGGTTAAAACTTTAAGGCTTATCCCACTCAGCTATCCTACAGCATCCAGCTTCACACATGAAATGGCTAAGTATAGATGGGGAAATGGGTGGATTTCAGTGAATTAATGTGTTGATGATGTATTGATTAATGTATTGTATATCCTGTCATATGTACACATGCCTAGTATAGCTAGTAGTAGCAGGTACACCTTGTTAAATCATCTCATCTAAGCTAATATAAAAGTATCCTCTGAGTGGCCTGAGTTGTCTCACTTACATTTCTGTAAGCTGGTTACGCCTATTGCTATATAGGTATTGAGCAAGCTATCTGACATATTACTATACATGCGCTTCACCTATGAACACCTGTGAGTTGCTGTTTTACTAGTCTGTTTAAATTAGGGAATAAAGTTACCTGTTCATTAAACCCCATCTTTTGAGTTGTTAGTTATTAGCTAGTTTTTGTCAGAGGAAAGGATTTGATCAGTGAGTACACCACGCATAGATTGGAAGGGATATTGGACTAGAGAGCTTCTCGGGAAGCTGCTGTTTTTGTTGCACTGCCATTTTTAGTATCATGGGGACATTGTGAGACATCGCATCCTGTATTATTGAGGTTGCGGGATCTGTTCTGTATACACACATTCCTCCACTTGGTTGGAGCACCCACACCGCAGTGTGGTAACAGTTGATAAGTTCTTAACTGTACACGGGCATGACTGAAGTGATTATACACACAGCTGATTGACGAAGAGACATATCATACATAAGCAAAAATGTGCAATCAACAATCAGCGTAGATCAGAATATGTGGAAATGTACATGTGGATATGTAGAGCATGCATGTACAGAACAACAAAGCGAAGAAATTTTATCTACACTACCGATTTGTCTTTCATGCTAACCTTGGCTTATTTTTGCATTTCCTACTTTTTACAGTGCTAAGTATATAGACTAGCCCACAGTGAACGCTGTAAGCTAGTCTTCTTGTGATTGATTCTATTCCGTTGCACACTTCTGCGTCATTTATAATAATGCTTGAGTCAATTAGCGCACAACAGTCTATGATGAGCTGCGTTAATGCGTTAGTGCCTATAAAGATGTTAATTCAGTTCTGATAGTAAGGCTTTGATCTAATTAATGTTTTGAGTTCTAGAGATGATTCCATCTGCGCGAGAGCATGGCATTTAACTTTAATGATACATGTGCATTGTGCATAACTCTCGGGTTTAAGCTGACAAAGTGGACACGTAGGGTTGATTTTAATTTGATTGAAATTGTCAAGATTTGTTTGAAACAGGTAGATTCCAGTAAGGAATTTGTTTTATGCTATCATTCCGAACAGTGAGCATAGACTGTGGCAATTTGCCAATACACAGTACAGGAGTGCGGCACAACGACAGTGTCTTGTTTGTGCTGGATTGCTGAGTTAGGTGATGTGCCAAGTATGTATCTACTGTTGTCTTGACTAGACTTTTCCATCGATGCTTTGTAGGAATAAAGATTAATAGGTTCTATAGACGTGGAAGGCCATATTGATGCAGAATAGTTTGAATGTATGTAAAACAACTGTAAGAATTGCCGAAGCCGGAATGAAGAGCAGTTTGTCTTACCATAATATTCCTCAATACATGGTTTTCACTCCTGATGATAGTTCCTGGTATTGAAAGCTGTTGAATGTACAGTTCCGCAACAATATGCCTTGCTCCAACTAGGAATAGTACAATGCACTTGGCATTACGGATTGGTAGAGAAAGTATTGTTCTCAGCATGCTGATGTAGACTGATTTTAGGCTGTCCATCTGTTTTTAGCGAGAGAGATTCAAGATTCCATGTTATTTATGCCACTTATCTTTGTTCATATACATAATCACAACAGGCAGTTCACCAAAGGCAGTGCCTATAGACCGGTGGACATCTTTACATATATAACATTCCATATAAGAGGCGAGGTATGTCATGCATTATATAAATGTGATGGCACACTTTTGGTGATAATCTGTTTGTGCAGCGTATGCCAGAGTTTGGCATGGCATAGAAGGTGTTTCATGAGGTGGAGATCTTTTCCTCATCATTGAACTTTTATTCTTCACCTGCACATGCGAGGCCAGGATGGGTTGTCTTCTCCGTAACTGGTAATAAAGCATTACCCTGTGTTGTTGTTGTTATGTTATGTTCGTATTATCGCCTCTTGATAGAAGTATCCACCACAATGGTCACAATTAAAATCAAATAATAACCAAGGGAAAGTAAAATAAACAAAATCAAGTAATAGCCAAGGGAAAGAAAATAAAGAAATATAAAATAAAACAACACACCAAGGCTGAGTATAGTTAAACTAGAACAATCTAAAATCCTATTATTAGATAACTTTCATTCTCTAAGAGTTTATCATAAGTTAAAGCATACTTGAGTTAAAATAAAATGCAAGTGTACTATTTCATGCATTGATAGAATAAAAGCCCTAAGGCGTTAATTAATTTAACAAAGCACAAGACTAGAGGATTTTGTCCAAAGTCCAAAGTACATCCAGTATCAATTGATTGCTTGTTATATCCCAAGTCCTAACCACGAGAATCAGTTCAATCATTTTCGTGTACAGTTAGCAACTGTTACCACACTGCCGTGTAGCAGCACAGGCACTCAATTTGGCACCGGCATTTTGAGAAGCTAATGATGATGACGTTCCAGAAATAGTATACTACTATATTAGCCCACTGCCATTTAATTAGACATTTGAGTACAAAAGGTTTGATGACAGAAATTTAGTCATGGAACATTGCTGGGATAAAAGTGGCATTGTTAAGTTTCAGAATTGGTGCTTACGGTAGGGGGTGCCACGAGAACATAGCCCCTAGCTTCTTGCTTAAGAAGGAACTTTATGGTTCATTCTATGCTTAAGAATGCGGCAAACGTCACCATGTATGATAAAAATCCTGATGTTAGCCATTCACATATTTGTGTCTTTACGTAATAACATACCAACATAAGACCTAGCCTGCACTCATTGCCTGTACGTCATAGTGTAGTTTGTCGTAAATAGATCAGTTATCCGATCTGTCACTCATCCAGTCCGTCATTCTATAACTCAAGCAGCCATCCAATCTGTCACCCATGCAGTAGTCATCCACTCTGCTGCTCATCCATTTCTTCAGTCTGTCACTCATGAAGTCATCTGATCAGTCACTCATGCAGTCATCTGATCTGTCACTCATGCAATCTGTCACACATTCAGTTGTCCAATCTGTCACTCATCCACCCCGTCAGTCTGTCACTAATGCAGTCATCCGATCTGTTCTGCATGCAGTTGGTCACTCGTGCAGCCGGTTAGTCACTTGATAAGGTGGGCAGTGGGTTGGTCAGCCGGTGGCTAGATGGTTTGGTCTATCAGCCTTGTCCGTCAGTCCGTCACTCATGCAGTCATCTGATCTGTCACTAATGCAATCATCCAATCTGTCACTCATGCCGTTATCCGATCTGTCATTCATGCAGTCGGTCACTCTTGCAATCAGTTAGTCAATCGGCGGGTCGGTCAGTAAGTAGATCAGTCTGTGGGTTGGTGGTTTGGTATTGGCAGCCTGTCTATCACTCATACAGTCCTCCAATCTGTCACTCATGCGGTCATCCGATCTGTCACCCATGCAGTCCATCAGTCATGCAGGAAATCAATCTGTCACTCATGCAGTCTGTCAGTCTGTCACCCATACAGTCATCAGATCTGCCACTCATGCAGTTATCCGATCCGTCATTCATGCAGTGATGTGATCTGGCACTCATGCAGTCATCCGATCTGTCACTCATGCAGTCATCGGATCTGTCACGCATGCAGTCATCCGGTCTGTTACTCATGCACTCATCCAATATCTCTCATACTGTCATCCAATCTGTCACTCATGTAGTCCGTCAGTCCATCACTGATGTCCATCACTGATGTTGTCAGTCAGTCTGTCGCTCAATGCAGTCATCTGATTTGTCGTTCATGCAGTCAGCGAGTGAGACAACTCACTTAGGTTGACTTGTTCAAGTTGTCTGAAGAGTGTGTGACATAAATTAGACCAGTCTTGATAAATGAATTTCTTAAAACTTTCTAGACTTGAGAAGATTTCTCAGTTTCAATTTTCTTTATTTCACTCAGGCGGTCAAATGGCATTGAGGGATGTGTACCTCTTTTCTATAGTAACTCTATAGAAGTTAGCCCAGTGAGAATTTTTTCAACTAGAGTTTTCTAGTTCCTCTTGAATTTTGGAATATGGTCAACATATGACATAGACGGCATTGTAACTTTCTATTTGTAATTTCAAGGTAGTTTGAGATGATTCCACGAAAAATTAAATTACAGCTAGATATTGGATGGGATTGCTGTTTCATAATGAAGGTCCCATAAAGAAAATGCAACAATACTGGTAACACGCAGTTATGAATGAACGCGGTTTGCATTGCCAGTTTCCAGCGAAGAGAAAATGGAAGAGCTGAACTTATTTCACGAGCGTCTTCACGAAAGTGATTACCACAACAGTATCTAAGCTTTGGAATGTAATGTGATGTTCAACATTAGATCAAATCATAGTTAAGGAAGAAGATGTATGTAAAAGATTAGAGAACCTGTAATTGTCGAAGTCACAAGGCTCAGATGAACTGCACCTAAGAGTTCTAAAGGAGACAAACAAGCGTATTGCCAAACCACTGACAGTACTATTTAACAGATCATTACGGGAGGGGTCAATTCCATCAGACTGGAAGAATGGGAAGGTCACAACGATCAATGAAAGGCATCAAATCTTTGGTTCGCAACTATAGACCTGTAAGCTTAACGTCAGTTGTCGGCAAACTAATGGAAAACTTCATCAGAGATGAGCTTATTAAGCACATGTCAAACTCCATTTCAGGTTGACATCAGGTTTCTTAAGCGGTAGATCCTGTATAGCGCAGGTACTTGACACAATAGACTTCTATCTCGAAGCAATTGACATGGGAGATCCAGTATCTAGATTTTGCAAACGCGTTTGATACAGTGTCCTATCAGTGACTACTAAGCAAACTGAGAAGCTATGGCGCAGAGGGCGACATGCTGGGATGAATTCATGACTTTCTGAGCAAGAGGAAACAGAGAATAGTTGTCAATGGCATGTACATAAGGAGGTCCAACAGCAAGCTCTAGTACAGCATGGAAGAAGACAACAAGTTGTAATGCTTGAAGAAACACGCTGTGTAAAGGACCTAGGTGTACAGGTCGATAATGCCCTGAAAAACTCTGAGATTGCAGCTAACAAAGCCAAAAAACTAGTCAGCATGATAAGAAGATCTTTTGACTTTATGAATCCATCAACCTTCGTCCTACTGTTCAAAAGCTTGGTTAGACCACACTTAGAATGCGGAAATGTGGTGTGGTCAGCACTGCATAAAAAGACATACAATTACTTGAGAATGTACAATGATGTGCCACGAAGATCATAGCAGGCTTCAAAGACCTACCATATTCAGGGCCGTATTTAGATATGTGGGGGCCCTGGGGCAAAGAATGAGCGGGGGGTCTGGGGGTCCTCCCCCAAAAACTGTTTTACATCTAGGTGCTCTGAGACGGCCAAAGAGTCTACTTTTAGGGTGAATTATGGCGCTTTCTTTCATTGTGAAATTATTTTATTTTGCAAATTTTCGTAATTAACATTGTTGCCGAACACTAAGCAAGAATTGGGGCCCCCACAAATATTAGAATAGAATTATAACGCATGATTAAGAGTTCTAAACTAATAAAGTTTGCTTTAAATGTCCTATAACTTCCAAAAAAGTGCATAATTTCTTTTTTCATTTTTAAATTGTGGAGGCCCCTTGCTTGTGGAGGCCCCGGGGCTTTTGGCCCGCTTGTCCCCCACTTAAATACGGCCCTGACCATATGAACAGCCACTCCGAGCACTGAAATTGCAAGTATAGTCTACAGACGTTTGCGTGGAGACCTCATCGGTGTGTATAAGTATACCCATGATTTGTACTGCTTGGACCATACATAATTACTGCCACTAGATAAGGGCGAGGACAGAAGAAGAAACAGCTTCACGCTTCACAAACAGTGGTTTAAAAGTGACATCCATAAGCTCTTCTTCAGTAGAAGAGTAGTCAGCTACTGGAACAACCTACCAGAGAACATTGCTTAATGCTTTCAAAGGAAGACTCGACAAATACTAGGGCAGCAGAACATATTAGACTCAAACCCGTCAGCCCCCATTCAGTTCAACAGGTTCAGAATTCTTGTGTAGAAGAAGACAGTGAAGAACTACTACATGTTGTTTAGCCTACAGCAAAAGAGGACTATGCAACTATGTATACTCCCATATCATATTCTTGAAGGGTCCATATTCTGGTTGCATTATGGTTTTTTTGGATCTAAATTAAAAACCAACGCCTCCAACCGGCTGTTTCCCATGGTGACACCATAACCAGGAAGTCAAAAATGATCGCAAACAACTTTTTTTTAATGTCCCACTTATTAATGTTTAAAATAGACAGCTACAGCGTAAAAAAACCTGTCATTCCAATCTCAATAACATTTCAATCAGGAAAGATTAATTTATTTTATTGTAATATCAATTGTTGTAAGTACAGCGAGAATATGGAACACCATGATAATCATTATCATACCTTATCACTTTTTCCAAAGCTTTTGACTCTGTACCACATTAAAGAAGTGTAATCAAACTGGAACATTGTGGCGTTCAAGGTACCATATTAAATTGGATCAGAAAATTTTTATGTGATCGACATAAATTAACTGTTGTCAATGGGACAAAATCTGGTGAAGCACCCATTCTTAGTGGTGTTCCACATGGTAGTGTCCTTGGACCAGTACTATTCATTTGCTATATCAATGACTTGCCTGAGACTGTACATTCACCAATCCACATATTTGCTGTCTGCAGTTCCGCAAATAAACCTCATGCGGAAGTAGTATGTCACTCGCGGAGGATCTGGCTTTATCCGATAGCTCGGAAGATCAAACACCGATGGACTCTGCCAAAAGATATCCATGTACGTTAAAATTAAATGACGGACAGCAGAGTAAGCGAGAATTTTCCAGGAACTCGGATTTGAAACTCCACGTTAGCTGAGACCTCTTACCACAAAGAGCATATTGTTTGGACTGCAGATACTTATACTCAGCCACTCGGTGCAGTGTTACTCACACGTTATCCTATAAACATTGTGTGTTAGTAGTAACTTTGGAACCTGGCGAACAAGACGACGATGGCTAAGACGAAATGGATGAAAAGACGACAACCTGACTTACTTCATCTGCACCCAGCTTTGCATCCGCACCAGCAACGCAGTCAGTCATCACCACCACAGCAGCAATCATCACCACAGCACCGGCAGCACCCTTGGTATCAGCACTGGCAGCACCCACAGTATCGGCACCAGTGGTAACTGTGGTATCCGCACCGGCAGCACCCGCAGTGACCACACCGGCAGCACTCACTACAGCAACACCATGCACAACTGCAATCAGGCAGACTATTTCAGTGGTAATAACAGTACCAATGACAGTTAGTGATCCGGTTTTACCTGACATTTCAGAGTGTTCTGTTTCGCCAACCGGTTTAATGATCGACGAGGAAATCTGCCTCATGGAAACCAGAACCACAACTTCTGCACCCAGCACCAGCACTCTGACACCCATGCACAGCACCACCGCATGGATCCAGCCATTAGGAAGACTACCACGCCGGACAGACCATACTCGGGGAAGTGTCGTATAGCACATCAGTCAGACATCTGAGCGTTACCTCGTACATCCGTAAGTAAACCTATCCAGGCCACGAAAATTAGAAAGGTATCTGCAGCCACAGAAAGCACCTCCAGTCGCATCACCACCGCCTTCCACAACAGACCACCAGCCAGCACCACGACCCCCACCGCGACCACAACAGTAATGACAGCAACCACCAGAAAAGCAATCGTTAGGGCATCCAGCATCACCGTCACCACTGCACCGCATGTGTTAAATTTATCCGCAACATCATCAGACACTAGTGCATTAATATAATCAGTACTATATCAGCACCAGTAGATCACGCACCACGACCAGCCTACCCGGGTCGTGGTACCCAGACTCGCTAGGGTAATTCTTCAGCAAACACTTGTGGCCATTATTGTCATGGGTGCAGCAGAATGTTTGATTAGGTGTGCGGAAAAGTTAATTATTATATTTTATTTCTGAAATCTTTTTCTTATTATTATATATCTTTTTAAAATTGAAACCCCATCTCTAGGCTAACCATGGTCATCCTACACAGCTACGCAAATTGTTACATAGCTGTGTCTCAACAAAATAATTAAAGTGGGTCCCTATGCTGTAAACACACCTTATGCGGTGTAAGAATACAGCATACCACAACGAATATGTCTTTTATTATCATGCCGTCCCAGCTATTGCTGAGGCCGCCATATAGACTTTTTAAACCTTATTATATACTATTTTTCTTATTGTTAATTTTCTTCTCGTTTTGGAATAGCGAGACAGATGGGGAAGGGGCACTGCAGTGATTGCCGGCTTGTTGTGTCTTGGTGTGATGTTCTGACTGCTCACTGGGCCTTAGTATGGCGGTTTTGGTCAGGGGTGCCCTTTAGATGGGAATGGACATGTCCCGTTACACGATGGTTGGTACTCTGTCATAGTTTTTAAGTACCAGGAATATTCGAGCCGAGAGTCTACTGAACAGGCTGCTTCCCCGCTCACCACCAGCTAGGGGTGGGGTGGTGTGGGTGGTGGGGTGGGGTGGGGTGTGTGCTGTGGTGCGGAATTCTCCCTCCTCTGAAACAGCAAACTCTCTAATATCTGAAGATTGACAGTCAGCAGACGACGAGTGGTGTGTGAAAAGGATGGGACGTGTGATGTCCGAACTTTGTGCGGAGATGAGGGATGCGAGTTGGAGTGGAGGTTGTGTCACGGGTGGAGAGGGCACGACGTGGAGTGGGGTGGTCTCGCGATTTTAGGACTTGGAGGGGAAGTGCACCGAGTTGTGTGGTTTTCCTGTTGTCGAGAACAGCGCAAGGTCTCATCTAGCATCTTCACTTCCATGCTATTTATTACCCACCTCAGGAGGCATGGTCCGGGACAGCCTCAGCTTCCACTTGTGGCAACTCTATAATTGCGGTAATAGCATGAAGTGGGTCGGAATAGGAAGAGGTCGGAGGAACAACTTTTCCATTCTTCCCCTTGGACAGCACAAACAAAAAAGTCTGCAGATACGACTTCCCAGATTGTGTAGACCCGTTCTGAGGAGGGGGAGGGCGAGTACGTGGCTTGTCATCGTCCTAAGTGTTAGTTATACATTCACCGAACTACTGCCTTGGTAGGAGAGGGGCTGAACTGGCACCACAGTTCTCGGGACTAACGCTGGGAATACATGTTTCCATAGAAACATCTGTCTGGGTACCGGGGTTACGTGAAATGCCCAGCCTGAACTCTGGCACTGGGACATCACTAACACACGGTTTAAGTCAATCGAAGGGGATGACTGAGGTCAAGCCGTTCGAGGCGCGGATCCGGTAGGTCACGTCCAACTTCTTACCTACTACCACATAGAGGTCTTTCCACTGGTAACCCAGTTTATTTGCCATGTTTGCAGAACGCCGCGTATCGTGAACCCAAAACATTTTTACCGCCTCATAGAGATCTCCATGCACTCGCTGGTTATGCCATGTTTTCTGACACCGGTGTGCAGTGGATAAAGATTCTCTTACTAACTCATGGGCTTGTTCTATCTGCTGCCACATGAGTTCTACGTAAAGAGATGGTGAGTTTTTCTCCCCTGGATTTCTGGGCATGCGCAGATCCAAGTGTAAAGCTAATTCACGGCCTAACATTAACCGAGCCGGGGTATAACCCATGCTGGAATGTCTCGAAGTGCGGTATGCCATGAGCACATATGGGAGTCGTAGATACCAATCATGACAATCAAGGTGTGTTTCCTTAGTCAACATTACTGTGAGAGTTCTATTGAATCTCTCTACCACCCCGTCGCCATGCGGATGGTATGCTGTTGTTCTCGTTTTGACTATGTGAAACAATTTGCAGAGCTCAGAGATCAGCCGGCTCTCAAAATTACTTCCTTGGTCAGAGTGCAATTCATAGGGCATGGCAAAATGGCAGAACACATTGCTAGATGGGACCTCCGCTACTGTGGATGCCTCATGGCCCGGTAACGCAAATAGTTTTACCCACTTCGTAAAATAGTCTTACAATACGCGGATGTGCTTGTTTCCTTCAGCCATCATATTCAAGGGTCCAAACACATCAATAGCCACTCGCTCCCATGGTGCAACAACAATGTTAATCTGTAGCGGTGCTGTGTGGTGCTGGCCAACAGTGCGTCTTTGACACTGCCCACATTTGTTGACCCCTGCCTTCATACTATCGCGTATCCTGTTTGAATCTTTGTTTGATGTGTTCTGCAGTTCTTTCGATGGCTAAATGTCCAGCGTTGTCATGCAATTGGTCAAGGATCATGACTTTATAATGCTCAGGAATTACTATCCAGTTGTTAATGTAAAAGATGCCATCATGTGCATGGCACTCCCCAAACCTCTGATAATAATATTTAGCCATTGCGGATAATGGGCTGATAGATTCCTTAGGAGGACATACCCCTCCTGGACCCACACATATATCTGTCATGTTTGCACGTCTGTTGCCTGTTCATGAGTGACAGTCTCCGTATCCCAGTGTGCACACCAAAGCTCGAGGAATAAGAGAAATGGCTGTGTTGCATGTGTCACGGTAGTGGCCACCTCTTGTTCATCCTTGAGACTGATTCTGCTCAAGGCATCGGCATTTCCATGCAGCTTGCCGGGTCTATGAACAACATTGAAGTTGCAGGCCTGCAGGGATTCTTGCCACTGCTCTACCTGGCCCTCCAGATTTTTTAGGTTTCTGAGCCAGCGTAGTGAGGTGTGATCTGTACGGAGTGTAAATGGGCATCCATACAGAAAGTGTTTGTAGTATTTGACAAAATGTACCACAGCTAACAATTCCCATTTTGTGGTTGTGTAACGTTTCTCTGTTTTGTTCAGAGTACACGAACCATAACCCAGTACCTGCTCCATTCCATCTTATGTCTTCTTCTTCTTCTTTTCGTTCGCTGATCATACCGCCCATCCTGTAAGTGACTATCGACATGATCATAAGCGTTAAGTGCATGGATCCATGGTTTATTAGAGTGCGCCGTGAGGCCTGGAACCTCCGTCTTCAGCACTCAAGGTTTCTGTCAGGGTTACCTCACCCTTACCTCCTTTAGTCGCCTTGTACGACACGCAGAGGATACGGAAGGTGTATTCTAAGCCCCACCTACAGGGCGATTCCATCTTATGTGATCTGCAATATAACTGCACCAATGACATAAGCAGATGCATCAGTGTCTAAGATGAAATCGAGGTTATGGTTAGGATGAGCAAGAATCGGTGTGGTTGTCAAATGTTCATTCAATGCCCTGAAGGAACGTTCACACCCACTCGTCCACTCGAATAGTCGATCTTTCTTGCTGATCTGGAATAATGGGGATGCAATCTCACTAAGGTGATGGATGTAACAGCGATAATACTGGCAGAGACCGAGCAAGCTCCTTGTGTCGGTGACTGAAGTTGGGGTTTGCCACTCTGCTACTGCTTTTGTTTTAGAAGGTGGTATAGCCACTCCATCTGTGGACATTACGTGACCCCAGGAATTCGATGCTCTGTCTAAAGAAATGACACTTCTTGCGTTTGAGCATGAGGTTTGCAGTATGGAACCTCATCAGAACCTTGTCCAAATTGGACATGATCTTCTCAAATGAAGAGCCAAAGATGATTACGTCGTCAATATAACAGAGACATATTTCCCACTGCAGGGTAGTTAGTACCTGCTCAATGAGATGTTCGAACGTTCTGGGAACATTGCAGAGGCCATAGGGCATCTTGCGGAACTGGAAAAGGCCGTCCCAACAGATGAAAGTGGTCTTCTCCCTGTCAGTCTCATCCATGGCTAACTGCCAATACCCACTAGCCAGGTAAAGCGTACAAAACGACTTGGCTCCGGACATGGAATCTAAGGCCTGATCTATCCTAGGTAATGGATATGCGTCCTTGACGCTCAGATCATTAAGGCGGCGGTAGTCAACACAAAACCTCAAAGATCTGTTCTTTTTGCCTGCTAATACTATGAGACTGGTCCAGGGGGATGCTGAAGGCACTATGCCCACAACATGTCATTAACCTGTTGGTGTGCTTCCACTCCCTCGCTCATGCAGACGTTGAACTGGCTGTCGTACTGGTCGATTGTTTCTGGTATCGATGGAGTGCTACACGAGATGAATTTCTCCCAGCTCCATGTCTCCTGTGGAGAAACTCTCCCGATATTTATGTAGTATCCACCATACATCACGTTTGTGAGATTGCGTTAAACCAACTGTGACATGCAAATATAAATCATGCATGTGTTCTGGTAAATTATCCTCAGAAGCTGTTGCTGGTGTAGGTGCACTGGGGGGTGTCTCCAGTGATATCACATCCACAAAATGGCCAGAATGAACATCCGGGACTAGTATTATTGGGTCTGCTGTTCCATTGAATACTTGGAATGGTATGTGGTCCTTGTTGGTGGTGTCCACGATCATCCATGAATTGGCACATTGGGAGGCAATCATGTAATTGGGGTCAGTGTCCAGCATGGCTATGTGTGTGTTGTCTCCTAACTGTGATGTGGTGGCCCATAGGATCCCCTCCTGTCCCGGCTCAACTGTTGCTGTAGAAGCTAATATCACTGCACAGGTATCGTACAGTGATGATTCCATTCCAAATGGTATGCGACAGCCGTGTATGTCTAGCGCTTGTTGTTTGCAATGTATGGTGGCTTCACTGGCACTGAGGAAATTGGAACCTAACGGGGAATCGCTTTGAATAGAGGCAACTACAACTCGCTGGATGAATTGCATTTCCTCTATTTGTATTATGAAGTTTACCGTACCAGCCACTGGAACATTGGCTCTCGTAGCTATTTGTAAAAATATGTTTGTGGGCCAAAGTGGTGGCTTTCAATGAGGTGAGATGCTCTCATACAATCGCCTCTTGAAAACGGTGATGGAAGCACCAGTGTCTACTGTAGCACTGGTAGAAACTACAACGAACAGACAAGCACACTTATATATTACTTTACGGTGTGCTTGCGGGAGAGTTTCCAGTTATACTGTTTGCGGAATCTCCTTTGGTGTGGTGGCATCCTGTATGTAGTTAGTTTAATTCTGTATAGCTTCCATGAGTGCAATAGGTGGCTGAGTGAGCAAGGGACCAACTCGTCACCGCTGCTGCTGTATTTGCTCAGGCGATGATGGAGCTGGAGTGGTGTAATTGATGCTGGTGGGCTGTACTGAGAATTTGCATAGACAGCAGTTTGGACAGGACTAGTGCGGTGGCGACATATGGTAACCTGTGCCAGCCACTTAGGACAATGCATCATAGGGTGTTTAGTAGACCCGCAAAAAAAAGTGGCACTGCTGTTGTTTATCACGCTGGTTGGGGTGCTTCTTTTTGCGGATCCAAGATGCGGATTGCTGACTGTCATCCATATTACTATTACTGCTGCTGGGTGCCGTGGGTGATGGTGATAGGGCTTGTGACTTGCATACTACCAAGCGGCACCAGGTGTTAAGTGCTTTGGTGGTGGGTTGTGGTGCTTGTATAAATGTTGTTTCAGTGGAGGTGCTACGACCAACCACTGCCATTTTGCATAGGAAAGAGGGTTTGTGAGATGCGTTTATTGCGGGGTCACAACTTTTCGCAGGGGGGGGGATGTTTGCAGTGCTGCGGATGCAGTATGCATCGTAGGCATCAACTTATATGAAGCCGAGTGTGTGATTTAGGTACTGTTGTGGAGATAACATTCTTGGTTGTGGTAAATGTATCTGCCAGCCGTTGCTGTTTGGAGACCGTAGTTGAGCTGCATTGGAGGAGTGGGCACTGAAGTGACTCTCTAATCAGTGCCCGTTCTGGTTTAATGGGGGCTCTGGCTGCAGTATACATCAGGCAGCTGTTGGAGTTGTAGAAGGAGGATGGTGCGGACATCGTTCCTTCCAGGTGCTGAGCGTGGTAACTAAGTTAGTGAGTGCTGAGATTTGCTTTGTTATCTCATCTAACCTATCGTGCATATTTTGCCTATTGTTATTATTTTGCTGGTTCCCGCATCCTGGGGTGTTGTTGTGGCCTCCCCGGTGGGACTGGCCACGCCCCCTTCCTCTGGGCACGTGATTCTGACTGGTGGGGTGCTCATTCTGTGAAGTATTGTTTGGGCCGGTTGCTGATGCTGATGCATGTGCAGATGCGGTGTTGGTCGCGATGAGGAGATGTGCATCGTTTAACCCATTGATCAAATATGATTGGCGGTGATTAGCTTTTCCCCGCTCCAAGAAGTTTTCTATCCTGAATGCTGTTGCTGTCAAGGACTGTAAATTGTAGTGTTAGAGGAAAAATACCTTTACTTTGAGAGTTAGCTCATCACTCAATGCATCGATAAAGGTGTCAAGATGTAGATGTGTTACTCCCTCGTGATTTGTACTGGGGTAGGTGTGCATGACAATTTGTCGGATACGACTTGTCAATTCTGGCAGGGTTTCCTCGGCCCATCTCCATAGGTTTTTCAACTGTAGATGACTGGTTTCACTGAGGGCTGTGTCCCGGAATCATTCCATTAACGTGCTTTCCAGTTCCATGTAAGTCGGGGTGCTGTCTGACCCCAAATCTGCCAGGACTTGAAGGGCCTTGCCTGACAGATTTGCGGCCAGATACTCTCCCATTTGCTGATCCATCCACCAGTTGGTATGGCTGATAATTTCGAATTGGCATTTATAATTATCCCAGTCACTCTCCCTATTAAATTCTGGAGGGAGAATGACTCGGCCAGGGCCATGATAAGGTGTTAGCGGCGCGAATCCTGGTGACGGTGCAGGCGAAAGTGGCATGAACGTGGATGCTGGACTGCGTGTAGGTGGTGCTGTTGGTGGAAGTTCCCTGTCTGGTCGATAGTTTCCCTGGTGCCACATCCATAATAGTGACTCCAGTCGATGATACTCAGTTCGATACAATTGTGTAGGCTCCACTAGATGCTGTATCGGTGTTGGTCGATAAACGGGTGGTGGCGTAATATGCATACATCACGGAAGTTCTACTGGTTGCTGAGTCAGGTGTTCCTCATATGGAGTGGGTCCTGGAGACCGACGAGGGTGGTGTGTGTGGTGCGAGTGTGTGTATCTTCTGTTGTAGGATGGCAACTGTGCTCCCGTATCCCATTGTTCATAACGAGCACAGTAGCACAGAGATGAAGTCCTCATTGGAGGTTATACGGGACACAGTGCATATGGGGCAGGCCATTTGTCACCTTCTGATGGTGCTGGTGAACGCATTGGGCGTGAAAGTATTAGATGCCCATGTAGGGGTCTTTCTCGTGGTCGACACGATCTGGCAAAGGGTTTAGTAGCCTATCGCAGATGTCCGACAAGGTGATGTAATGAGTACTCACCCGCGAGGCATCACGGAATGTCCCCTCGCTAATCGGCGAATACTCGTGTTGATACGGTGCTGGTAGTTCCGCACCGGGGAAATCTTTGTCATAGTCGGGTAGAACATGTGCAGCTCTCCTATCATAAGATGCTACTTCCACGTCTAAGGAATTTTGTTCATCTGATGGAGGAGACTGAAACGCACAGCTATTGAGTGTGAGTGTGGGTTTCCTTTTTGTTCAAACCCCACATCGGGTGCCATTTGTAGCCTCCGGGGGTATGCGCTGGTCCATCCGTATATTCCGTTCCACAGCACCACGTGTGCATGATGCGTGGGTTGGCTGGTTAGCTTCGGTTCTCAGGGTTACGGACCTTGTTTCGCGACTCTCTGGAAAATACAATGACCGACTTGTAGAGTCAGTGGAATGATACCATTCCAATTGAGCCGTCTCACCATGACTGTTTGTGTCACCAGTATGGCAGTCCATTACACAATTTAGGAATCCAGACATAATTAATGAAATAATAAATACAAACAAACAATGCTACTCGTTTGCTAGAATGAGAGAGAAAATATAGTACATAGAACTAAGTTGGTGTCTTGCCATCGTGGGCTCATCAGAAGCACCTCGCCGATCTTTAAATCTGCGCGGTATCCCTGCAATGGATAGTCCTAACGTGGTCACTTATGAAGTTTGATATAAACCATTATACCCCTAACAAAATATTATTGTAGCGAGAGAATTAAGTGCCTCATGCGGGCCTCCGTCACAGGACAATGCCTTCAACGCCAAAGCGGAGGAAGAGGGTTGGCAAAAAGGGCCACTCTCTTATTCAAACCTATGTTAATTGTGTAGTGTGAGTCACCCTAGTGAAACTGTAAGTGATTGTGATGCACGCTGCATTACGTGATGATTGGGTGGATGATTTCCGAAGAATTCAACACTGTCATCTTATGTAGGCTAAAGATACTGTTTTGGTAGTCGCCGCTTTATTTATACTGTCCTTCTGCTGAATCCTGAACTAAACCTTTAGTTGTTAGGTCTATGTTTTATGCTTAGGCCGCAAGTGGCAGGGATTTCTACCCATCTTTAAATACATGAACCTGAATGGTGCAAATGCTTGGTTTCCATATGGTCACCTTACGGAGCAACCCCTACTCAGATAGACAGCGGGCATACATGTCACAATGTGAGCTTCAGAATCGTATAACAATCCTGTTACTTACCACACCGCAACCACATACAACATCACTAGGAGAAGACATAGTTACATAAGCAATTGAAAAGCGCATACATGTTTTATGGTGGGGAGGAGGAGACAGATATCCAACTATAGTGACCTTCCCGTGAGATCGTGGTGGGTTCCAAGATGGCAACCAGTCACTGTAAAGAGTTAGAGGGAGATCTGTGTCCTGTCCGCCAGCTGGTGTGTTGGTGGCACGCATCGTGTAAGATCCAAACCCCGGGACTAACATTTACCTGTCATTATGGTTATGTCAAGATGCCTGGAGATGCACTGCTTTTCCGGGTAAAATAATATATAATGTTTTTGCAGTGCTTCCACCTTTGGCATGGATATTTATGCTAACTGGTATCCGAGAATACAGAGAGGGTGTTTGGGGAATCAACACTTTAGTCTTCACCGCTCAGAAATCCCAATGGTTTCCAGAGTCGATCGCACCAACGTGTTGAAAGGAGGTCCAGAGATTATAAGCCTTGTGGCTGGAGGAGCATAGGAAGAGGCTACATCCGGAAAAGAGGCTTACTCAAATGCCTCCTAAAGAGCGATCGTCCCTAACTACATTTAAACATATGCTATCGAGCTAGAATAGCCAGGTTTAGTCAATCACATGTCAGGTTCGCTTAATGAGAACCTGAACAGTGACCTCAGTGAAAAAGTGATGCTTGGGGGAAAATGTAATGTGGATTTATTGTTGCTGTATAGTGTAGCCTAGCGCACTGCGGTCCTAGTATTTTATATAATATAAACAAAACAAGTGTCTAGGATGGATGCTGCCATATATAACCAACTATCACAGTATTGACAATAAATAAGGGCAGACGACATTGTGGTACCCGTTATTGATAAGCACAAAATAAAGATAATATATAAATGATAAATATAAACCATAAAATGCTGTTTCAGACGACCAGTCGGTACCTATTCATCATCAGTACCTATAAAGAAGCATAAAAATACAATAATACAAAAATACAGTTAGATGAGTACCTATTAGTCATCGGTATGGGACAAGTTCATAGGTCACTGTAGATGATGTGTCACAGATGAGGAACACGAGATGGCACGATTCTGAAGTTACTAGGAAATATCCGCAGGCGAACTGTTGATGCGGCTCACTCTCAAAGACGGTGAAGAAGAATGATTGCGGGTGCGGATTTCTACTAGATAGTCATATTAACTTACATATCTTAACTTAACAGAGTGTAAAAAGTTCTGTACTGTAGCGGAAGTTAAAAGCTGCCCCGTAGTAATGAAGGGCTGTAGTGGAAAGTTAAAGAATGCATGTGCATCTTCTGTGTACACAATACATGCTGTACTGCATAGCTCATGCGGTGCACCAGGCAAAGTCCCACTAGACTGTGATCTAAAAGTTAAATATTACACACGATACATTGCATGGAGTTTGATCACCACTTTTCAGCGTGGTCTGGCAGATCTGGCGAGTCGTCCACCAACAATCGCCACTCGTTCTACATACTATGAGTTCATTACATCGGGGCCGCAAGGCCCATCCACAGGACGACTCCTCTAAAGTTGTTGGAGGTGAGGGTTCCTTCTTTATTCGTTTAGTTTATTTGCCCTCGGGTGTGGTCCTCCCGAATGCATTCAAAAGTTTAGATGCGGATGCGGCGGTTGTGGGCCAGAGATTCAAGATCTCAAAACCGAGTGGAACTGCTATGGTTACGAAGAAACCAGCAGACAGTAATCAGTTACCCACATCTCGTACTGCTCTGGCCACACAACATACCATCTTTCTCCCTCGTCGAAGTGTGGTCTCGATTCTCAGTTCTGCACTCCTTTTATGCTCTGTGTGATGTCATAGCGAGAACGCCCAGCCCAATCAGTGTGTGATCTCTAGCCAATCAGCATGCGAGCTCCAAGGGCAAGGACATTATCACATGATGGACATCCTCCCTATTCACTCAGTACATGCACACGTTTATGACGTTTTCAATGTTTTGAGCATAATTTAAGGAGTTAAATAAGGATAACTCGGTTAATTCTTATCCGATTTTGAAATGGTGAACAGTTTTGGATTCCTCTTTTCATCCCGGTCCTGATAGCTACCAAGAATGACGAGGATGGTACAATTTAAAGAATTTATATGCACCAACTCGGTACAGCTTTAGTAGGCATTGTCTCCCAATGCTGATGTGCGTTGTCAGGGAAGCTCTGATGCGCATGCATGCACGCTATGCGATCTCACGGACTTAGTAATTTTTTAGAAACCTCTCTTATATGGCTCTATACATGCGTACTATCCTACTAAAGGGGGGGGGGTGGGTGGGGGGGGGGGGGGCGGGGTGGTGGGGGGATGCTTGAAATGTACTCGGGCCAGTCGTCCCATACCCAGCTGAACTGGGACGGTTCGTACCTGTCCGGCCAATCCACGCTACAGTATTCAAGATGGGGGGGGGGGGGGGGCAGACTAAACTTTTATACAGTAGGATAAGAGTACTGGCTTCTAGACAATTATAAGCCCATCAAATCATACACATGATCCTGTTTGCTTTGTTTACCACCGTTTCCGCATGGTGGTTGAATTTCAAGTTGTTATCCACATATACACTGAGATCTTTTCACAGTTCATTTCTTCCAACGTGACACTTTGAGAGTTCTCGATCATCGTGTATGGAGTTTTGTTGTTTGTTTTTTCCAAATGCATGGTTTGCTTTTTGAGGCATTAAAATGCATTTACCAAGTATCTGCTGAATCTGTCAATTTGTCAAGGTCTATCTGGAGCTGATCATGGTCTTCTGTTTCATTAACGTGAGCAAATAGTTTGGTGTCATCTGCGATCATCTTAGTTATGTTATCTACTGTTTGCGGCATGCCATTGATGAAACATACAGATAATGCAGGCAGTACACTGCCTTGAGGTATTCTGCTGAGCGCTGGTGTCAACTGGAGTAAGAGCCATTGATCATTATTCGTGGCTTTCTATTTTTCAGGAATTCCTCTATCCACCCAAGAGCATTGGCACCTATACCATAGCTTTTCAGTTTGTCTAGTAACCTCATGTGGGGTACGGTGTCGAATGTTTTGGTGAAGTCTAGGTAAATGACATCCACTGCTTTGCCGTCATCTAGCGCCTTGTTGCAGAAGTCAATGGATTCCATGAGCTGGGTAATGCATGACCGTCTGCTAACAGAGACGTGCTGACAGTCGGTGAATTGGCTGGACATGTGTTTCATCAGCGCATCTATTATAAACTGTTCGATTGTTTTGCATACCACAGATGTTAAGCTGACTGGTCTGTAATTGTTTGGTAATGACCGTTTTCCCTTTTTGAAAATTGGGGTTATCTGCCCATTCTCCCAGTCTTGAGGTAGTACGCTTTCTCTTAAGGATCTATTAAAAAGTAGAGCCAGGGGCTTCACAATCGCTTTACTAGCCTCTTTCAGTACGCTGGGATGCAGTTCACCCGATCTGGCTTTCGTTACTGTCAGGTTATTAATTTTTTTTGTGACATCCTCCTCTTTAATCACAATCTCATCCAATCCATCTGATGCCAAGCTTCCTTAGTCTGGCTGGGTAATCTAACTCGTTCAGCATGGGGACAATTGCTTTGTCACCCACTTCTGTACATTTGCAACCATCAGTGTTTCCATCTTACTCTGTGGTCCCCACACACTGACTGCATATTCAGGATGTGGCCTCGCCAATTATGCTTTGAATAGGTACGTGAATATTTCCTCATCAAGATATGTAAACATTCTTCTTATTATCCCCATAATTCTGTTTGCTTTGATCACTTGCACTTGCATGTGTGCCTTAAATGATAGGTTGTTGTCGATGATTACACCAATATCATTTTCTTTATCCACAAACTTAATTGTCACACGCTCTCCAGTTTGTTTATATAAATGATAATCTCCCTTTATTTCCTCCTTGTGTTTTTGGCTCTGTATATTGTCATTACTTTACATTTGTCTGGATGAAACTTCAATAGCCATTTATCTGTCCAGTTCTGAAGAGCATCTAAATCTTTTTGCATCTCCTTTTCATCATCTGCACCCTGTATTTCGTTGTATGTCTTGGTATCATCCGCAAAGAGATATGCTGCTGCCGTCACTATATCCGGTAAATCGTTTATGTAAAGGATGAACAATACCAGGTCCAATACACTACCCTGGGGAATGCCACTTGTCACAAGCCTGCTTTCGGACGAAACTCCATTGACAACAACTTTTTGTTGTCTGTTTGACAAGAAGTTTTCAATCCACGAGATTAGCTGTTGACTTATACCATAACTTCTTAGCTTTCCTAATAAACGTTGGTGTGGGACGGTGTCAAAGGCTTTCGTGAAGTCCATGTACACTGTATCTATCTTTCCGCCTTTATCCATAATACAGGTAATTTCAAATGGAAAATTTTTAAACACTGTGTAACAGAAATACTAACACCATTGGACCACATCTGTAATCTCTCACTTACACAGGGAGTATTTCCATCAAGATTAAAGGTTGCACGTGTGACACCCATATACAAAGCTAAAGATGTATCTGACTTTACTAATTATCGGCCAGTCTCGGTACTTCCACTTTTCTCAAAACTCTTAGAAAAGCTGTATTTTAGTAGAATTACTAAATATCTAAACAAAAACTCAATCATATATCCTTCTCAATATGGTTTCAGAGAAAAACACTCTACTATGCTTGCCATTGTGGATATGATAGAAAAATTATCAACCTCCCTTGAGAATAATGAACATACGCTAGGTGTATTCTTGGATCTTTCCAAAGCCTTCGATACAATTGATCATACAATTTTACTGCAAAAGCTTGCATACTATGGAATAAGAGGTACTGCATTGAACTGGATACAGAGTTACCTGTCAAACAGGGAACAGTGTGTACAATTCAATGGGGCTATCTCTGAATACAAAAATATAGTTTGTGGTGTTCCCCAAGGTTCAGTTCTTGGGCCCCTGCTGTTTCTCCTATATATGAATGACATACCCAAAGTCTGCAAACATCTCTCACTAATACTTTTTGCAGATGACACAAATGCTTTCTGCAGCCACAAGGATATAGAAATTCTATACAAAAATGTCAATAATGAAATGGCAAAATTAATAGACTGGTTTAAAGTAAACAAATTGTCCTTAAATGTATCAAAAACTAATTATATACTATTCACAAAATCTAAGAAACTAAAAGAAATAGCTCTCCCAAACCTCTATATCGACAACCAGATAATTCAAGAAGCACAATATGCTAAGTTTTTAGGAGTATATCTGGACAAAAATTTAACATGGGAGAAGCATATTGAAATTATTACTACCAGGGTAGCAAAAAGCATTGGCATCATTCGCAGACTGAAACCCTATCTAACACCTAATATTATTAAAACCCTGTACTGCACAATGATACTTCCTCACATCACCTACTGCAATGCTATCTGGACTAATACATCTCAAGCTAGACTAAAAAAACTAAAATCTCTGCAAAAGCAATCTATTAAACTATTTTCACAAACAGCAGGTGGCCAGGATATCTTTAAATCAGAAAAGGTCTTAAAACTTGAGGACATAGGAGGGCTCCAACTATACACAATCTTAAGGGACTTCCACAATGGCAACTTACCCTCATCCTTATCTAACATTTTTATGCTCAATACACAATTGCATCCTCACAACACAAGAACAAGAGATAACCTCCATTCAACACACCACCAAACAAAAGCAGCACAACAAAAACCCTCATACAAAGCAATTCAGTTATGGAATAATACAGACACAAGCACACGCACAGACATCATAAAGCTACAGTACTTTAAGCAGAATATCAAAAAGAAGATTATAGAAACCTACTAGACTCTGGAAAACACACACCATCATGGCATGCTATTCTCATACTTGCACCCAGTCACCAGAACAAATAATAATAATAATAATAATATTAATAATAAGAAGAATATCTGTCATATGGTAACTACCAAACAACTAACTCTACCATCACAGCCTAAAAAATACTTTGTCATTGATAATAAGAATATGTAATATAGAATTATTAACTTAAGCAAGATAAGCACACATCCCTCTGTCATGTCTTTCCCTGTAAAAATGTAAATTGTCATACGTCTATTAACTGTTGGACTGCTGGAAGCGGACAATAACTCCAATTGGCAATGACTCTGGATTGGCTGAGTATTCTAGAAAAATTTGACTGAAAGTTGCTTGTGGCTTAGCCACCGACAACGTTTGGTCAAATTGCTTTAGAGGTACTCAGCATACCCTGAGTTAGGCTCCATGGAAAATGTAGACTGCAGAGGCTTGGCAGCGAGACAGTTAACTATATGTATATATAGGACTATAACATGTTAACCGTATGTATTCAGTATTCTCATGTCCTATACTGTTGTTGTTATATGTTATATGTAGGGGTCCACCGCCACATAGGCTCTGCCTTTGGTGGACTACCTGTTGTGAAACTGTAAATGTATATTCTATATCAAAATAAATAATCTTGAACTTGAACTTGAAGGTCCAGTCCTCCATGACCTTCAATAATTGTAAGGTAGTAGATGTCCAGGCAGGAATCCAAATTGAGATTAATAAACAGTTTTTTTCTGGTCATGTGGTCCATAATCTTATCTTCACTCTAACTAACTTCTCCATCGGCCTACATAAAATACTATGAGATAAGTATAAATATCCCAAATGACCGGTGCCAAGTACCCGTGGTTGCTTCTCCAGCCAAGAGGAGGGATATCCATATACAGAATAAAAGTAGCGGCTCGAAATTTCGAAACTCACTAAGTTTTTGTTTATAGGATTATCTAATTGTGCACTGATCAGCTTTTCAATTAGCTTACAATGAGGTGTGAATGCGTACCTGTGCGCAGGATATAGATGAGGTTAATGGTAAATGCGTTGGTACAAGTATACAAGCGCGACATTACTGATGTTATATGTTTCCGGGAATTTTGGCATTCACTAAACGGTAAACCAGACTCAGTCAAATAAATATATTTATTGCTATCATTCCTATTCGCTAATGTATTGTATTGTCTGTCATAAAATTCTTATCCAGGCCAGGTGTCATCTTCCTAATGAAGTATTCAAGATTCTTTATTTCCATATCGGTAAATAGTTCAACAATTCAATACAGGCATCCACCAAAGGCAAGGCGGTGCGGTGGACCCTTGACATATAACATAAATTTGTAATACTGTGTTTATACTAGGGCTGCACGATATACCGATACCATATTTTAAACCGATATCCTGCACTGACGGTTTCATAACCGATTATAAGAAATAAATATCGAAAAACCGAATATGAACATATTTTCGGTTTTTCGTATCAGGATTGTTAAAAATAAAAGATACTAACGAACATGAAAAGTGTAATGAATAATAATGACCATACTTTCCATTAAGCTACGTTCGGGACAACTAATAATTGAGCGTGGCCCCAATTGCGCATATTGTGTAACTCCATGTAACTCGCTGTACGCCGAGAGAAATCAAGCAGCGAATTAATTAAATAAATATCCACTCGTCTTTTCTCTGGTAGTCTCCGATAAATTTGCAATATAAAACACAATACTAACGAGGGAATTTGTCATTGAAATTTGTATCGGGGAACACATTTCTAAACATCTGCATCCATTTTATTTACGTCACTGGCTAATTAACATAATGCAAAGTCGTCCCAAAACTAAATTGCCCGAATGCATAAAAATCTCGCCAATAAATATAATGCTGAATACATTTTGCTGATTAGGATATAATTTTAAATAAAATTATTACTCAAACCGTTTTTAAAACGTTATCTTCTATACACAATATCATATTAACTTATGAAATTCGCGTCCGCAATAGGGTCATTCCATGTCAAATCACCCAAAATAAATTTAAAATGAAATGGCACCACTTCCAATTTTTATGAAATTTGGTCCATAAATAAGTTCTAGCACAAATACTATATATGCCAAATTTTAGTTCTGTCTGACAAAAGGTTTCAGAGTTATGGCCTTTTGAAATCTCAAAAAATTCGCGGAATTGGCCAAAAACGAGCTGAAATGCTTGGATTTAAAATGCTATAACTTTTGAACTACTGCACCAATATGGATGAAATTGGTGTCATTTGAAAGGAAATGCCATAAGGATTCTGAATATGCAATCAGATTTAGAATATGAGTATGTTCACTTCTCATGACCTCTTGACCTTTGATTTGACCTTGTGGGCAACTTGCGAATGAAAAGTTTGGTATGCCAAATTTTACAGACATATGTTCTTTACATTATATTAAAGTTTCCCAGGTATAATGCTTTTAGTTTTTTCACATTTTTACACAGAAGTCCATATATACGTTCAAAATTGTATAAAATTTGTGATTACTTACTCAGTACATGTTCTTTGTGCTACTGTCAAGCTAATACCTAGGCATGATGTTTAGAAAATGCCTTCTCTATTTTTAATAGCTCTGTCTGTGAGATAGTATATCCTCTAGATGAAGTGGATGTCAAAGACGGAGCTTGAATGCTTTGGAGAATGTCATCTGTTTCAATCCAGCATGTCACGATTGGTTGGCCAACTGAACTGCTTAGCTGGACCATTTGGATGCATGAAGTTTACTTTGAAGTCTCCAAACTCCTCTGAAATTTCCTCGACTATACCAATCCACCACTTACACTCATAAACACACGCAACATATGTTTGTGGCTGAATGGAAGCTTTCATGTCTTCTTCATTTTCTGGATCACTACCGGTATCTTCACAATCGCTATCATTGTCAAATTCAGTATCACTATGCACAGGAAACTTGATATGTTTAGTTGATACAGCTTGGGAACTCAGTTTGTAAACATCCATACTGTTAACAGATCTTTGAATGAAGCGATGAAGCTGTTGTGTGCCTTTAATCGTCTTCGCCATCTTAAATCTGTGATCCAGTGAAGCCGAAATTAAATCAACTTGGCTTGAATCCACGAAGATAAAATGAATACCACAGACTTTTTCTATGCAAAAGTCATACATTTGTCCTGCTGTTAAAATTTAGTTATTTACAGCTCTCTGTAAACTGGCTTTGGCGACTAGGCGTTTGACTGTTCCTCCAATACCGTCGCAGGCACTTTTACCGTGTGATGTCGCGAAAAAATTCCATTCAGCCGCAACTTCAAAATCATGCTCATGATAACACAGATTCAGAAAATTGTATTTATTTTTATATTGGGCTGCACATCCATCTGTGAAATAGTTAATTTTTTTCATTTCAGGAAACTGTTGTTTAAGATATGGTATGACATATGTATTGAACGAATAGACTGATGATGCTGAATGTTCTTTGGTATCACTTACTACACACATACTACGATGTTCAAGTTGACCATTTTCCAGACGGCGGTATGCTACATAAGGATGAAGAGTAGCTTGAGTGTTTTCCCAATGGAAACTTTGTATTTCATCCTGGATGACGAACGAATAGTTCTCAGCAAAATCGCCTTGTAGAATGACATCTTCCAATGGTTCCATGTTTGCTTTCAGTGATTTCATGTACTCGCTCTGTGATTTTGTAGTAAAATGGTGGCGTGTCAGGGTTACTATCACATCACCCAAATGATCTATAAAATCTTCTGTAGGCTCCTTTATGGTAATGAGTTCGGTCCTATCAACTTTAATCCACTGCTTATATTCCACCTCATGTACTAAATCTAGTTCTTCTATACTGCTTAAATAATCAACATCTCCCATCATGCATTTCTCTTCATTTGGGGAACAGACACATTGATTCATCAGGAATTTAATATCTATGTCCTTACTTTTAATTGTATTACTGACCATTAGACTAGCATTTTGATGGTATTTACATACACAAACCGAGTGTGTCCCAGAAGCACCTGCTAATACACACCACCTAGGTCGCAGCGCTGCAAACGGTGAAAATCCAATAGTCTTCTCTGCATCCTTTTTCCAGCTTACATACAGTTCCTTGAGATTAAGTAGAAGCATCCTCTTTTGATGATAATGCTTCTCACCATTCATATCCCTTACAACTACTCTGTCTTTCATACCTGGACACATCCTACTATTGTCATCACTTTCATAAAAACCTATAACGTTATCTTTAATTTCCTGCGATATAGAGTGTCCTTTGTTTTTGTCACTAACACTGAGCACACCTCTAATTTTCTTTATTTCACGACTCTTCTTGACTAAATAATTTGTTGCACCGAATTCTTGCATAGTTCTTTGAATTGTAAATGGAGAGACAGTCAAAATCTGGACACGTTCTTGGTAAGAACTTGATTGCTTGAACTTTTCCTTCAACTCTCCGATCATTGACTCGTATAATTTTAAGTCTTGCATCTTAGAATGTGTTTTTGTTCAGTCAGGTGCACAGTGAACAGTGAAATCATTGAGTATTTTGCAACCGATTCAATTGTAGTCTGTTACTGTCACAGGCAGCAACAGTGGCAGTTCAAATTTGTCCCAAAATATCCAACAGAACATTCATTACATTATAGGAAATTACTCCCTTTTTGTCATTAAGGGTCTCTGGTGTGTGTTTTAGTGATCTGGCTTCTAGTAGCTCTCAATAATTTAGTTTTTTATGTACTTTTTGAATGACTTTGTTGTAATAATTTGCGCACGTGTGTCTGCATCTGTGTTATTCCATAATTGTATTGCTTGATGGGCCTATCCTTTCTAATTTACTTAAATGATCTACCAGAATCACTAACCTGCCACTGCAAAATATTTGCCGATGACACGAAAATATATGGAGACCCATCCACATGTCTTACATTTTGGCAGTAACAGTTCCCGAATCCAATACTCTATGACAACTGGTACCTCCCACATACAGCCAATATCTACATCACAGCTAGAAAAGGATTTGGGAGTGCATATCGACACAGACCTTTCTTTTGATACACACATAAATAACATCGTATCTAAAGCGAATAGTAGAGTAGGAATAATCAGAAGAACTTTTTCCTGTATAGAGCCATCTACACTTACTTTACTCTACAAATCTTTAGTAAGACATATTCTTGAATACTGTAATTCAGCATGGTCACCAGGATTTAAACGACAATCCCAGCTATTAGAAAGAGTACAACGTCGGGCAACAAAGTTATTACCACAAATTAGAGACTACAGCTACACAGAAAGACTCAGAACCCTAAATCTAATGTCATTGAAATACAGAAGATTTCGAGGAGACTTAATCGAAACAGACAAAATTCTTAATGATATGTATAACATTGACAAAAGCAGCTTCTTCGAACTCTCCACTAATACACACACTAGAGGACATAAGTTCAAGCTCAACATGAAACGCAGCACTAAGGATATTCACACATACTTTTTCTCTAACAGTGTGGTACCCTATTGGAATTCACTGCCAGCAACAGTTATAGAGGCACCAACGGTTGAATCCTTCAAAAGTAAACTAGACAAGCATTTCAAAGAAATGCTTCATGATTTTGACTAAACATGATTTGCATAAAGAGACACTAGCATGGAGGAGACCCGGATAGCGATAAACACATTGAACAGGCCAGATGCTTATCAGACCATCACAAAGTCATACTGCAATTCTGCCAATACAGTGTACTGATTTTGGAGTAGCCTCTGCATAAACAAGAACATGCTCGGTAGTGATTCCAATTACCGGTAGATAATCTCTGTTCCCACATCCGCACTTTGTGGTTGCATGAAGAGACACTTGCATAGAGGAGGGGACTCTGATGGCGATGAGCACAGAGAATGAAAACAACAGCAATTAGACGAACCACGGTCTCCACAAGTAAACATGCAAACAACTGCTAGGCGCAGCAGGGTGTGACCATGAGTGTAGGCGGCACACCGCAGCTAATGCGGGGAACACCCATCTGCATCATAGCATTTCCCAAAACATGTTACATTTTCTAGGCAGGTTTAGCATAAGATTCTGCTGTCGTAGATAGCAACATCGTCCACCAAATTTGCTGAAAATTGTAGGCCAATTTCTCTGCTATAGAGACAATAAAAGATGGAATATTGCCATCAGAGTGGTAGATGTTATCGAATTTATGATAGATAGATATGATAGATATACCATGCTGAAAAGCATGAAATGAGCCAAAACAGGTGGTCCGAATCAGATCTCAATTATCTTGAACCTTCATCTGATATTCGCTTTCTCAATAAACATATCAGATGGCGACACTATATCTATCTAAGTCGCAACAACCTAGGCTTGCACAATTTTTATACCCCGCCAAAAGATTTGGTGGGGTATTATGTAATGGCGCCGTCTGGGCGGGCGGGCGGCAGAGTGGTTTCTGGATGATAACTCAGTTACCATTTGTCGGATCGTATTGAAACGTCATGGAGTGGTCGGACTAGGACTGGGGAAGAAACTTATCGAAATTGACAATGATCCGAAATCCAAGATGGCCATTGAAAATTGATTTCCAGATGATAACTCCGTTATCGTTTATGGGATTGCTATGAAACTTCATAGGGTGGTTGGACTACATCTGGGGAAGAAACCTATCGAGATTGACAATGATCCAAAATCCAACATGGCCGCCAGCCACCAGTGGCCATCTTGAAAATTGGTTTCTAGCTGATAACTCCGTTATCGTTTATCGGATCGCTATGAAACTTCATAGATGGTTGGACTACCTCTGGGGAAGAAACCAATTGAAAGAAACCAATTGAAATGGACTATGATCCGAAATCCAAGATGGCCACCGGCGACAATATTGAAAATTGTTTTCCGGATGATAACTCTGTTACCGTTTATCGGATTGCTTTGAAACTTAATAGGGTGGGTGGTTGGGCTAACACCCGGGAAGAAATTTATCGAAATAGAGGATGGTCCAAAATCCAAGATGGCTGCCAGCAATAGAGGATGGTCAGAAATAGTGTTGCGCGGTTTGGCTTACAGCCTTATCAGTTTCGATATGACTTTTCATATCGGTTTTAACCGAATATCGGTTTTATGGACATGAAACAAAAAATTTAAATGATAAAAAATAGCATGAAAACAGAACATATTTTCACGCCCCGATACATTCGTAACGTTTTACGCCTTTAAACCTTAACATACCTTATAATATCCATCATCGCGGGAGTGAAATTATTAATTAGACCGCCTATGACCACCAATAAATATTAAGCACAGTTAAATAAACATCGTTTATTTTGTCAAAATTAATCTTAAATCAGCAAAACAGGTTGCGAAAAGATGTAAATACCGTGATTGTAATTAATTATGATGTAATTATCTCCCTTTCTCCTTTCATTTCCAATTCGGCCCGAGGACGAAATCATGCCTTGAAGAAAATATTAACTGTAATATTGCGAACGCGAATTTCATAAGTTAATATGATATTGTGTATAGAAGATAACGTTTTTAAAACGATTTGAATAATAATTTTATTTGAAATTATATCCTAATCAGCAAAATGTATTCAGCACTATATTTATTGGCGAGATTTTTATGCATTCGGATAATTTAGTTTTGTGACGACTGCATTATGCTAATTAGCCAGTGACGTAAATAAAATGGATGTCGTTGTTTAGAAATGTTTTCCCTGATACAAATTTCAATGACAAATCCCCTCGTTAGTATTGTGTTTTATATTGCAAATTTATCTGAGACTACCAGAGAAAAGACGAGTGGATATTTGTTTAATTAATTCGCTGCTTGATTTCTCTCGGCGTACAGCGAGTTACACAGAGTTACACAATATGCGCAATTTGGGCCACGTTCAATTATTAGTTGCCCCGAACATAGCTTAATGGAAAGTCTGGCCATTATTATTCATTACGCTTTTCATGCTCGTTAGTATCTTTTATTTTTAACAATCTTAATACAAAAAACCGAAAATATGTTCATATTCGGTTTTTCGATATTTATTTTTTTATAATCGGTTATGAAACCGTCAGTGCAGGATATCGGTTTTAAATATGATATCGGTATATCGTGCAGCCCTAGTCCGAAATCCAAGATGGCTGCCAGCCACTGGTGGCCATCTTGAAAATTGGTTTCTGGATGATAATTCCGAAACTGTTCATCCGATCAGTTTGAAACTTTATAGGTTCACTGAACTCAGAAGAAACCTATTGAAATCTACATTTTTCCAAAATCCAATATGACCACCAATTTATGGCAGATATCTTGAAAATCACTTTCCATATGGTAACTGGTATCATTTGTTCGAATCCGGTTGAAACCGTTTTGGTTCATTGAATTACGTTTGAGGAAGAACTATAGCTTTTCTACCATCTACAGTCTGAGGAACAAACTTCTAAAATCTAGGATTGGTCAATTTGATCAGCCATCTTATAGACCAGTTTCAGAATGATAACTCTTGCTATGATGTGTCGGAAAAGTTTCCTGTGACATATATATATATATTAAAGTGTGCTATGTCAACAGTTCTCGTTCTTTGGTTTGTCATCATGGCGGGGTATTATGCGCCGTTTGCGGAGCTCTTGTTTCCTTTGCAACATCGCGCTCGATTTTGTAAAAAAAATCAAATTTTCAATTAAATCATAGGTCTAAATTCCCAAAAAGTATACACCGAGGTAGCATGAAAAGTCACGAAAACTGGGACTTGGAATTTCTAGAAAAGTAGAAATAAATGTTTTAAAAAATAGCAGGAAAGTAGAACAGAATTTCATGCGACACATTCTTACCATCCTGCGTCTATGCTTAATGGTTACCTTATTACCGTATATCCATCATCGTGGAAGTGAAGTTATTAATTGGAACCGCCTAAATATTGCGTATAGTTTAATAAACATCATTTATTTCATCAAAATTTGACATAAAATGTCGAGAAAAATATAAATCAGCTTCCGCTTATAGCCTCCCTTTTTAGTATAAGCTTAGGTCATTATCCGAGTAGCGCAAAGATGCTAATGATTAGTACCCGAGGAGATACTGTGCAATCCACATACATAGGACGGTAGCATCCAGTAGGTACGAAACTGATGGCGTAAACTCATCCTATAGTCCAGTTTATAGTTGATTTCAGAATGTACGATTTACATTCAAGAGTTACGATCAACCGAATGCACAGTTCAAAATACAACAATCTGGAATGCTGTTGCTTTATTTTCTTTAATTAGACATGACAACCGAATCAAAAAGTTCTTTATGTCTGTCTAGGTTTGTGGTACTGTTTGTTACTTGGTCGTTTTCAAGGTTGGGAATGGTGAATTTGGTTTTCGTTTTAGACTGTGTTTATGACCACAATTTTTTGGGATTTGATTTAGGGGACCTTCACATTAAAAGGCGACGAAATCATTCTTCAGTTAGGAGTAGCTATAACTCCTTGTTAGCTCACCTGTCCAGAATGGCCAAGTGAGCTTATACCATGGTGACCGTCCATTGGTCTGTCCATAAACTTTTTCTTTAAACAACTTTTCAAGAACCACTGGGCCGATTTCAAATATATTCGTCAGGAAGCAACCTTAGGGCATAGAGATTCAAGTTTGTTTAAACGAAGCTGATTGGCCAATTTGGTCAACGGGCCATATTGGATTTTGGCTGATTTTAGAAATCTCTTTAAAAATCTCTGAAGCCGCTTGGGGAATCGCTTCAAAACTCATGAAACATCATCTAGGGCAAGAGTTAAGCCAAGTTTGTTCAAGAGAACTTGATTGACTAGGGCTATGGGTTCATGAGGATTACCGAACCGGTTCACGATACAGATCTCCGAACCACGAACTGGTTCACAAACCTTTTTAATATTCTATTGTATGCAAGAAATTACCTCTAATAGAAATAACATTTAAAGGCAGCTGGCCTTATTGGCTAAATGGTAAAAAAACACAAATGACAAGCGGACCTGGGGGTCAAATACTTTCAAAAGTATTTAAATGGAAACGCAAATACTTCACTTTGTGCAAATGCAAATACTTTTCTAAAAGTATTTCAAATACTTTCAAATGCTGTTCATTGCCATAATAGCCATATCAGATATAACTCTCATAAAACTCATAATTTCTGAGAGGAAACATGTACCAGGCAGCAGCTTCTTTCATTTAAATTCATTTCCAACTGTTCAAAAGTTATATATATACCGGTACCCATATAGAGTCAAACACGTATTAACAGACCATCCAAAGGAGAATAGAGCTTCTCACTTAAACCTTTAACACTCAAATTCTGAACCCCTGGATTGACTAGCTCGATAACCGAGTCAGTCGTTACAGTGATAGATTTTCAACAAATTTCATCTCTTGGTCGGCAAGTGGATATTTTCTATGAGAAAATTTAAAATTTCTTGAACAACTTTGATGGTTAGAGTTAATGCCATTGACAAGTTCTGACAACAAATGTTAGAAAATAATGTAAGATTTATAGCCAGCTAAGTTCCATTCATGGTCATATTCATAAATCACACTTAGAGGACATTCAGAGATTGCGTGTCTATTAGCCCTTTCACCGATAAATCCCTGAAAAAGTAAATTCTTTATGATATAAAACTTACTCTGTTGAATATTTTGGAATTAATTTGACTGGAATCTGTTGCTGCCTAAGTCATGTTAATTTCAAAATATTCAACAGTTTTCCTGTATTGTTTTCCTAAAATTAGATTTTCTGTGAAAGGGTTAGCTTATGTATGGTTCACGAACCACACGAATCCAATGCAAGAGAACCGAACCATTATTCGTCTTCCCTTGGTTTGCGATTTTCTGATCCAACGAATGTTCGTTACAGCCCTTTGTTTGTGACCAAATGGTTCAGTGACCATCTTGGATGGCCTGTTTTTCACGAAAACGACTTGTTCTCTAGAACCGCTGAAGGGATCAGGCCGACATTTGGGAGATATGATTAGGGACTAAGCACCATTAAAGTTTGTTAAAAAAATATGGCCGCCCTGGGCCAATCAGAATGTAGCATGTTTGTTGATGTGTTTAGAGGCCGATATTGGTTTTATACATGTATATGTTTTTCGGTATTCTGATTTCAAATTTGCCATTTTCGAAACTGTCGGATAAATAGTTTAGCGGCCATCTTTGATCATTTTTCCGCCAAACGCTCCCATTCTAAAGCAATGGGAAATTAAAAATGTCTGTCGAGAACCACTGGGTCGATTTCAATTATATTTGGCAGGAACAATCCTTGGGGCATAGAGATTCAAGTTTGTTCAAAGAAAGCTGATCGGCCAATTTGATTCTGGTCGATTTTTTTAAATATCTTTAAAAAATTTCTAAACCCCGTCAAAACTCATAATTTTGTGAAAACGACTTGTTCTCCAGAACCGTTGAACTGATCGGGTCAAAATTTGGGAGATATTATTAGGGACTAAGGGCCATCAAAGTTTGTTCAGGGAAGTAGATAAGTAAAAAAAACATGGCCACCATTGGCCAACCAATATGTAGTCTGTTTGGTGGCCATATTGGATATTTTTACTCAATGGATTTTTAAGCCGAAATTGATTTTGTTTAGGTTTTTAGGTATTCTGATTTCAAATTTGCCATTGTCGAAATAGTCGATTTGTCGGCCATCTTGGATCTTTTCCTGCCAAAACTCTCATACTAAGGCAATGGTAAATTTAAAATGTCTTCTCGAGAATCACTGGGCCGATTTGAACAAGTATATTTGACAGTAAGCATTCTTAGGGAATATGGAGACAAGTTTGTTCAAGGGAAGATGATCGGCCAATTTGGTCTGTGACCATCTTGGATTTTGATCGACTTTTAGAAACGTCTTTAAAAATCTTCTCCGGAACCGCTTGGGGGCTCGATGCAAACCTCATGAAATATGATCTATGGCAAGAGCTGAACCAAGTTTGTTCGAGGAAATTTGATTTGCCAACTGGTTCGGCGGCCATCTTGGATGACCTAGTTTTTGTGAAATCGACTCAGAATGGCTGAACGGATCGGGACAAAATTTGACAGATATAATTAGGGCCGAAACGCCATTAAAATTTGTCCATGGAAAGTTAATATGTCAAAAACCATGTCCGCCATGAATCAATCAAAATATAGCGTTTTTAGCGAACATTCTAGTCAAATCATAGCATCGGAAATTCATTTAGTGCCGTGATATATGTCATTTTTTGCCTTTTTGGGATTTCATTCTGATTATAACCAATACAGAAGAAGAATATAATGAATGTTTTAAATCTAACTACATTTTGCTGAAATCATCGAAAACATATTCATTTCAAATTTCATGATAATCAGTTAAGCAGTTTCTAAAATGTCCGTCCTTGATGAAATGATTCACATTCCATTAAAAAGAATTTTAGACATGTAATCAGATTCAATAGGGCCTGAAATCTTTAGGGAACTGACATGACAGAACACATGAATTGTTAAAAAGAAATGTCCTCTCCGGGAATGTGGCGGTCATCTATCCGCCATCTGTCCATCAAATTGCATCTCCTCCTTAACAGTTCGACCGATTGGAACGATCCTACAAGTGTGGTGGCAGACTCCAAAACATCTATTCAGAATTTTGATTGTAAATTTTTGGGGTAAAAAACTTGACTTGTCAAAACACATCTCGTCCTTAGCCGCTTGACGGATTTCAACCAAATTTAGCTAGAATTTCCGTATAGGCTTCAATATGGACCAATCACACTTCCGAAGAGGGGTTCTGTAACTTACATGTACCAGCATAGGATCCTTCTAGCCAAATTTGTTTGAAATCCGTCAAGTGGCTAAGGATGAGATGCATTTTGACAATTTTCGGTTAATCTTTCATAAAATCTAGAATTTTCACCCAAAAAATTGACCAAATGGAGATAGACTTCAGAAGATCTATATACAATTTTGATTTGTTATTTTTTGTGTGAAAATCTTAGATTTTATGAACATTGTACGCGAAATGGTCAAAACGCTACTCCTCATTTACCACTTGGCAGATTTCAACTTAATGTGACTGGAAGAACGCTATGAGGTAGTCTTCAGAACCCGTATACAGAATTTTGTTTGGTAAATTTTTTGGGTGAAAGTCTTAGATTTTATGACAACTTTACCGGACATGGCAGGTATGGGGTGAAGCCCTTTGGACTTAGGGCGTGACTGGGCTTAAGCCCTTTTTCAAAGGGTTTGCAAACGTGCTTAAGCCCTTTAGTCCAAAAATGGCTTTGGGCTTGTGCTTGTTCTTAAGCACATTAAAAATACCATGTGCTTTCAAGCCCTTTTCAAAGCCCTTTTTAAATTTCCACCTTGAATCAATACTTATATAGTTATCAACTCATTGTTCTTTGTCATTCTACACCTATGCTGTTGCTACATATTACAGATAACCTTATGCTGCTTATTTTGAAATAAATTTCTACCGAAAGTAAGGCAACAATATTATTAGACAAATCATAAGATAACACTTAGTACCTTTCAAAGCCTGCCTGTAAACATTTTTTGGTGAATTCAGAATAAATTGGCCTAATTACATGTATTCATTATTTTAAGAGAATGGTCACAATACCTGTTTTAAAATATTTGGAAACTAATCAAATGACTAGATTAAGCAGTTGCTACCGTAACAAAATTATTAACAAAATGCTCAGCATGATATTTTGTATCTCATATATAATTAGTTTTATGTGGCCTGTCATGCCTGTAGAGCTGCAAAACATTAACCCATTTGACTCCATATACGCTTTACTCAAATATTTGTTACACATTATATATAAAAAACCTGGTTAAAAGGGAGACAAATACAGACATCTCTGAATAGCTTGAAAGCAAGTTACATCTGTTTCAGTCTATTTCCTTTCAAACTATTCGACAGGGCCAAAGATTTAGCGTCATTGAAATCAACATTCTGAAAATTCGGAATGATATAGAATGAATGATTGGTGGCGTTAACTGACCATTCTAGCTGCTCTGCTTATCTGGTCAATATAAACGAATGAATTTCACACCTCCCTGCTATCACACCTCTAGCAAGATATATCCCAATGTCTCTCTTGTAATTACACAAATGTATGTACATGTACTGCTACTGAATAGGAATGTTCTTTTAATATACGTTGTAACCTCCTACCACTCCTCACCACGCCACTCTTGATCTATCTCTGCCAATAGACAACGCCTGATAAAATAACTTCTTTACAATGTCATGAATGTAAATTATATTCTGTCAAATATTTTGAAATTATTAGTGCAGAAGATGTTGCCGTCATCAGTAATGGCTTCATGTCAAATTATTTTTGAAATATTCTGCAACTTTCCTGTATGGCTGTGTTGAAAGTAAGATATTTTTTAAGGAAATAATTCACCATTTAATGGTAAAATATGGTTAGAAAATGCTGAGATATGCAGACCAAGATAAGACAATTTTTGAGAATTAAACTAGAATCGATCCAGTCATTCCAGCAGTACAATTTAAGAATTAACCTTAAATTTGTGTACAAATGGACATTTCTCAAGTTCACTGCAGAGGTCATTTCGATAGGCTTGACCAGTACAGGGTTACACCTTACAGAACAGATATGACAAATGTGTTATTAAGTGTGGAATATTTTGTTGAATATTTTGAAACTAACTTCATTGGGAGCTGTTGATCTATGTCAGCAACATATTTCAGGCAAGTTAATTTCATCATACACGGCTTCTCGATAGATCTATATATTTGATTTGAAAATGAGAAACAGAAATCTCAGGTGCTAAATGGATAAGGCTTGGAACTCGTGAATGTACACCTAGCTTAAGTAGCTTTGTCCCTTTTCCTGTTACATGTTAGGTGTTAATTGCTGTTTATTCTAATAATACTACAAAACGTTGCTGAGAGACCTTTCAACAGCGCTATTCTCAAAATTAATGAACTGATCTGATAATCATTTTGCTTATTCTCTACGTGTATGTAGGCTATAAAGTTTTGACCAACCCCTTAAATCAAACGGAATTATCAATTGGCTATGTACATGTAATTTCCTCAAAAGTGCTTAAGGGCTTGTGATTAAGCCCTTTGCAAGGGGCTTGTGCTTAAGCCCTTTGAAAACAATGAGGGCTTGTGCTTAAGCTCTTTTTAAGTGAAAGGGCTTGTGCTTAAACCCTTTCAAAAGGGCTTCGCCCCATGCCTGGGACATGGCCAAAACGATACTCCTCATTAACCGCTTGACGGATTTCAACTTAATTTGGCTGCAAGGACCCTGTGGGTACTCTCTGGGATTCAGAATTTTGATTGATTTTGTTTGGAGACCATCTTGGATTTTCAGAAAATTTTCCTGAAAGCTAAAAATGCTACTACAAAGTAGGCTTGTGCGATTTTTCGATTTAATTGTGAAATCGATTTTTTTTTTTAATGAGGGAAAATCGGCAAAAATTTCATGTTTGTTTAAAATCTGAAGTGTGTACTTTTCCGTCGCATTTTATAAGTACATGAGTACAATTATAATTGATTCACACCTGTGTTCATTGTGTTTATATCCCGCCGTGCCATGCATGTGTCATATAATTATTAATCACAACACAGCGCTACGATAAACACGCTAACAATACCAAGGTAACACCTTTGTCATTGAGAAAACCAGCTAGTTACTCTGTCGAATTGCCATCTGTCATGAAATACCAAGTATATACTTAGTTGCAGGGTGTTAGGCAATAATCAGTGAACATAATTCTTATAGAGTTAGCATTTTCAGGCGGTGTAATAAATTTTCCTTTCCTTTTTATACACCCCCCCCCCCCCCGGGGCTGGAAGACGGGGTGATATATCGATCAGCATGTCCGTCTGTCCCCGTCTTGTCAACGCAACTCCTAACGGTCTCAATGGATTAACTTAAAATTTTGTCCACATGATCAGTATCATGTGCGGATGTGCATGTCCTTTTTTCATGTCCGAAATATTGTTAATTACAGAGTTATCCCCCTTTATATATCTTAAAGCCGATACATAAACTGCCTTGCCAATCATTTCTTGTCAACGGAACTCCTCCTAGAGGTCTCAATGGATTAACTTCAAATTTGTCAATATTATCAGTGTCATGTGCATGTGCTTTTTTCGCGACCGAAAAATTGTTCATTACAGAGTTATCCCCCTTTAAATATCTTAAAGCCGATACATACACTTCATTGCCAATCATTTCCTGTCAATGCAACTCCTCCTACAGTTTAGCTCCGATTCTTTTGAAAATTGGTACTTGTTATCATTACCATGTGAAGGTGTGCATGTGCTAGCCATATACCTGTACATCCATCCGTCTGTCCAAAATGTATGTATGTCCGTCTGTCAGTCCATCCATCTCTGACAATCATTTCTTGTCAATGTAACTCCTAGAGGTCTCAATGGATTAACTTTAGATTTTGTCAACATTATCAGTATCATGTGCTTTTTTCGCGGCCAAAAAATTATTCATTACCAAGTTATTAGCCTTTAAATATCTTAAAGCCGATACATAAACTGCATTGCCAATCATTTGTCAACGCAACTCCTCCTACAGTTAGCTGCGATTCTTTTGAAATTTGGTAATGGTTATCATTACGATATGAAGATGTGCATGTGCTATCCATATACGTGTACATCCATCCATCTGTCCAAAATGTCTGTCGGTCCATCCTTGTCAAAGCAACTCCAACAGTTTAGTTACAGTTCTTTTGAAACCAGGTAAATCTAGTCATTACTATCAGAAGATGTGCATGTGCTTTTTTCGCGGACAGAAAATTATTCCTTACAGCGTTATCTCCCTTTAAATACCTTTAAGCCGATACATAAACTCCAGTACCAATCATTTCTTGTCAACACAACAATTTAGCTGTGATTCTATTGAAACTTAGTAAGGATTCTCATTACCACTTGAAGATGTGCATGTGCTATCCGTATGCCTGTACGTCCATGTGTCTATAGAATGTATGTGTGTCAGTCTGTAGGTCCGTCCATCTCTGGCAATCATTTCAAGATGTCAACGCAACTACAGTTTAGCTACGATGTATGTTTATCTGAAATGTTTGGGTCCGGGTGGATATGCCGTCTTCTGATGGCTCTTGTTTACTCGGGTAATGGCTTAAGCTCGTCCTACAAAGGTAGGCTATAAGCGGGAGTGGGATTTATATTTTTACTTGACGACATTTTATGTCAAATTTTGATGAAATAAACGATGTTTATTAAACTATGCGCAATATGTAGGCGGTCCCAATTAATAACTTCACTCCTGCGATGATGGATATAAGGTATACATTAAGCATAGACCTAAGATGGTAAGAATTTGTGGCATGAAATTGCGTTCTAATTTTGTGATATTTTTGCATCATTTATTTCAACTTTTTCTAGAAATTCCAAGTCCCAGTTTTCATGACTTGTCACGTTACCCCGGTTTAAACCTTTGGGAAATTTGGACATACGATTTAATCGAAAATTGTGATTTTTTAAAATAAAATGGATCGCAATGTTTCAAAGCAAAAGTCGTGCAACCCTACTACCAAGGTTTCTCATAAGAGTCCTTTTGAGGGTATAGACCCCCAAAATGTAACATTGAACCCCCAAAAGTTGTGAAAGTGTATTCCATGTGGCTCATGAAAATTGTGCGTGGTAGTTAACAAAAATGCGATGCAAATAAGTACCTGTTGCTACACATTAACAACCTCGCTTAGCTTTTTTCTACGATACATAATTTTGATGTAAAATTCAGTCAATTCACTTAATTTTGAAATATTTTTGATAAAAAGCCGCTAAAAGTTGCAAAACGCTTGTCAAATTTAGTAAAGAAGCGAGATGCGCATGCGTTGGAGACTGATTTCCGATATAGCCCATAGACATATATAGCTATAGAGCGCATATCCCCATGCCTTCCTTCACTATGGGACAAATGACCGCCGATGACGCGAGTTCAGTAAGCGCTCTATAGATAGCTATCTCTATGGAGAAACCAAACGAAATCGGGAACATGTTTGTCTATGCTGTAAATGCAAGAGTACGTGTAAACTATATTCCCGTGATTTCTATCAATCGACTGAGGTAATTTATTGGTTAAAATGTTGTTATAATGCACATTTTAATACTGATCTCCATCTAGATTATTTCGAAACCATATTAGAAAAGACTAAATTCCATATTTATTGTGTTCGTGGCTTGAACAACATGATCGAAGCGCCAATACATTATAAAAATCGTGAATTTTCTCGTCTTGAAAATATTGACTAGCTCCCGGTATAGTACATGTATCAACGACTACTACATTGGAACCAGTCCTACATTCCATAGGGAAAACATTTTTCGAAATCAGCAAATTATGCTTTTCGGTTGTTTATGGATTCACTTGCTCATAGCGTGTGTAGACAAAAAAAAGTATTTTTGATCATGCAAACATGTTTTGAAACATTTCCCCGTTGGAACACCAACCAGTTTAAACATACACAGGATTTCAAACTATAAAATAGATTCAAACAGCCGTTTTTTAACATTGCTCCATTGTTACATGTATAGTGTTTGTCACATGTCTTAGTGGTCAAATGATCAGCCAGAAACATCTTATATAGTGCTCATGAGAATGCCCCTTTGCGGGGCAACATGGTCAAGAAGACTAGTTTTGAAAATTTGTCAGTGGAATGGCTGTCCCAATGACAGAGCAAATCATTCCAGTGGTAAACCATTTAAAAAAATACAATTCTCTTCTGCAAATGAACATTTCACAAGCAAAAGTTTCACTGATAGCGCAATATTACTGGTCCAGTACTGGATCAATACCAGGTCGTGTTGGCCCAGTATTGATCCAGTACTGGCCCAGTAACATGCATTATCAGGGTTTAATTTATAATTCAAACATGTGCAGCAAAGCACTTTGCTGTATTTTTTAGGAATCTTATGTAGTACTGGTATGTTCATGTGTCGTAATCATGATAAGGATGATGGTGGTGGTACTATGTTCCCGGACTATCACACAGTTTGTTTGCTAACTTTGCTATGCAAGTGCTATGAGCTGCTATGCATTATTTGACGCAATTTTTTTCCAACAAAATATTCCCTGAGTTAAATGCTCATTACATGTAGTTTTATTGGTGTTTTGCACAAACAGTCAAACAAACCCGCAAAATCTAGCATTGGACCCCCCCCCCCCCCTTAATTCATAGCTGTTAGCCTGTGGTACTCTCTTATTTTGGCATGGATGAGAAAAACTGCATGGATCCCCCAGATTTCAGGTTGGGACCTCTAGATTTTGAATTGTGGGGTCTCTAAGACCTCCAAAGTTTAGATGCCATGCATGCGATGAGAAACACTGACTACACTACATGAACTACTGCTTAACCCTTTAACACTTAAAGTTGTTCAAGAAAATTTAAATTTTTTCATTCAAAATATCTATTTGCATCCCAAGAGACGACTATTTTTGAAAAGTACCACTGGAATGACTGGCTCGATTATCGAGCCAGTCATTCCAATGGTAAATTTTCAAAAATAGTATGCTCTTGGTCTGCAAATGGACATTTCTCCAGACCGCTGCAGAAGCCGTCTTTGGCTGATATGATGGTTAAATTGTTAATCAATGGCTGGTTTCAAGGGAAATCGTGGAATGTTCCTAGATGGCAGTAAGCTTCAACATATCAAACACAAATTTTGATTGGTCAATTATATTCGTGGCAATCTTGGATTATCCATCATGTTCATTTAAATGCAAGTGGTTCAAATACTAATGGTCCAATGGAACGTCACAGACCCTTCTAAGACCTCTTGTCTACATGTGTAATAAGTAGTCTTTTGGGCAAATGACAGGGGTCGAAGTGTTTGTCTGTCACTGACAGAGATTTTGCTGCAGGTGACAGCCTGAAAAAATATCTACATTGTACTTGTCACATGCGACAGTTACTGAGCCGTGTGATTAATGTTTTACTGGTCACATACGCACACGCGCACATACACACACACCAAGGGAGACAACTCTTGGTCATATAATTCCTATGATTTATAAATAGCCAATTATTTGCATGGAAAAATGTATTTTTGAAAACTTAAACGGATATAACTGGCTTGAACAAGCCAGTCATATCAGTGAAAAGTTTTTGAAAATACATTTTTCCGTGTTAATAATAGGCTATTTCTAAATCATGGGAGTTTTCTGCCTTGGTGCATAAAACCTACAATGTGTTACTGCCAAATTTTAATATATGCAATAAGGTATTTATCATTGCATTCAAAACCGGTATTCTCTCCTGGAGATATTGATTGAAACTGTTCAGGTAATATCCTGGACATGACATGTAAAGAAAAATCCTACCTATCACCTGTGACAGTAAATATCTCGAAACATTTTGACCACTCAAATGATGGTGGTTGCTTAATAAGAAGGCTGGTCATATGACTACCTGTTAATAAAGAACCAATATCATTTTGTGCCAAAAGCAAGTACATTCATAATAGACAGGTTCAGCTGGTGCACCTGTGATTTGTAATTAGCGTTTTGACACCTTTCTATAAATTATCATCCCTTATTAGCCAATAGTCACCATTGCTTGATAAACCAATCAGTCATTCCTGTGAATCTCACATACGCAAGCAGGTATTCGAAACACTGACTAGTAATCCCTTTACCTGGGAGACAAATATTGATTGATTTTGACTTGATCACAAAGTTATGCTGCTGCTGCTGTCATCAAATTATCATTGGCTGAGGGATTGGCTACTGATGGTGCAGCTCCGGCATGGTAGGCGGAGCTAATGAGATGTCTCAGATTCTCTCAAGCCTACCTGGATAGTGTTACTGTACATTTATTTCTTTCATCAGTATATTATAAATTTACTGGTATGTATATATATATATATATATATGGTTTCAGAGGATAATTATATATAATTTAGCGTGTTCTTGTCGGTATGTTATTATAGCGCCATAGCATTGAGTCAGGTTAGTGATTTCATATTTAGTTGTTTATTAGTTTAATTAAATTTTGTTGATTGCTTTAATTTAAATGTTTCTTTATTTTTTCATAATGTTTCCATTTTATTTATATTATCATCTTTGATGATTCCAGATACAAATATGTGTATCATATGTACAATATAATATTCAGAAAACCTGATTTTCGTGAAACAAACCTGCAGAATGTTTTTGAAAATAATCCGTTTGAAAATTAATTAGTGCAGCACTGGCTAGTAATTTTTTCAGTAACTTACATGTATGGTTATCGAGCCAGTCATTCCAGTGGAAAATTTTCAAAAATAGTATTCTCTTAGTCTGCAATATGGACATTCCTCAAGATCACTGCTCAGGCCAGTTTTGTCCAGCTTAGTCATGAAAGGACTAAATAAGATTAATCAGAGATTGCAAACCCTCATTCTCTAATTTTTGTAACAGTATTAAAATTTTGTGAACTCTCCAGAGTTTTTCGGATCACCTCCAACATTTGTAGAATTCGATGATACAGTAGGATATTTCACGATTAAATCTAAAAATCATGTTTTCTTTCAATTGTGAATTTAAATGATTACAAATTAAATAATCGAATAATTGTGAATAATTTCTACTGCATAAAATATTTCAAAACCTCATAATTTACTTTTTAATGGGATCGGTCACGAATATTGACATATCAGCGAATGATAATGTCCATTTGCAGGCCAAGAGAAGACCATCTTTTAAATTGTATCACTAGAATGACTAGCTTGAGCATCGAACCAGGCATTCCAGCGATACATTTTCAAACATAGCCATAGGATCTTGGTGTATACTTAGACAATGAACTGACTATGGATAAACATGTTAGTTACATCTGCAAAGTCTGCTATTTTCAATTGCGCAATATCGGCAGCATCAGGCGCTATATCACAAAAGAGGCCGCGATCATGCTAGTACGAGCATTGATAACGTCGCGCCTGGATTATTGTAATAGCCTCCTGATTGGCGCCTCAAAAGAACTTATTCAGCGACTTCAGGTGGTCCAGAACACTGCAGCGAGAATCATATCCCTGTGTGCCAAGCGAGAACACATTACTCCGGTCCTACATGATTTGCACTGGCTCCCCATTGTGCAAAGAATAACTTTTAAGACACTATGTCTGACATACCAATGTGTATCTGGCACAGCACCAGCCTATCTCTCTGACCTTGTACAACCTTACATTCCTGGTCGCTCTCTCAGATCTGCAAATCTAAATCTACTAAAAGTACCTAAGGTCAACTCTAAAACATATGGCCATAAAACTTTCTCTTTCACTGCAGCTACCGAATGGAATAACTTACCAAATGAAATTAGAAACTCATCAACTTTAGAAATCTTTAAATCCAATCTTAAATTCTATTTATTTCAAATAGCATATCCATAGAATACTTACGCGCGTTAGCGCTTAGAGCATGCAGTTGCATGGATTAAGCGCTCTAAAAATGTACTATTATTATTATTATTATCTCTTGGCCTACAAATAGACATTGATAACCACCATTGCAGCGTTCGTGATTAATATTTCCTTTGTTGTTACTGATATGTATGGGTAATTTGTACCCAGGCTGATTAATCGAGTAATCACGATTATTCTTAAATAATCGATCGTGATTACTCAAAGCAATAATCACGCGAGCCTACACTATAGTCAGTATACAGTAACCCCATTTGTTGTGTTCAGATTTGACTCAAATTGGACCAGTAGTTTTCATGATAGATCCAGAATTTGATCCAATCAAGATCCGGGTTATTTTCTCCAGATCATGACCAAAGTCTGGAAATCGTATTGCACGTTAAGTTCCTTTGTCATGTTTGTTGTGTTAAAATTTGCGTCAAATCGGATAAGCAGTTTTTGAGACCCGAACACAGACAGAAAGATCTATCTGATTACAATACCCTCTTATCCTTACAGAGAGAGGGTGAACAGATATAACTTGATTAACCCTTACCATTCTGATGTCAATATTCTATCTTTGAGTGAGGCAATAGCCATGAAACAGGTGTACATTTTTTGATGTTGTTGTCTATAACAGCAATGTCTTCCACTAAATTTATTGAAAAATGAACACCAGTTCATCTTTTAATTTAATTTGAAAATAAAAAAATTTGACACTTGGGAATTGTTTAGTTTAACACTCATATTCGCCAAAAACGGCTTCAGCAGTGGTCTTGCGAAATGTCTATTTGCAGACCAAGAGAAGAGTATTTTTGAAAATTTACCACTGGAATGACTGGCTCGATAATCAAGCCAGTCATTCCAGTGGTAAATTTTCGAAAATACTCTTCTCTTGGTCTGCGAATGGACATTTTCTATGAGAAAATTAAGATTTTTTAAAACAGATTCGAGGATTAAAGGGTTACCCATATAAACCTTACAGACCAGAAATGAGAAATTCTTCTTTGATGTTTAAGGAGTAGTGTGTTGAATTTTTTGAAACTAATTAGACTGAGAGATGTTGGTGTCTATTGCTGCAACAGCTTCCAATCAAGTTAGTTTCAAACTATTCAACATGTTCCAAGAATACTTAGGTGATGGTTGTCCTTGGCTTTTGTGAAGAACCCTATTAATTTTGGGATCAAATGGTGAAAGGTTAAGGTCACAGTGCCCCAATTAAATAATTTATATTGAGTTTCTGGATACTAACTTGAGTTCTACATGTATTGAAGGGATCTTTAACGAACTTGGGTGAGCGTTTGGCCTTGGGGCTCTGAATAATCCTATTGGTTTTTGGGTCAAAACATCAAAGGTCAAGGTCAGTGTCCTAAATAATGAAATTGTATTGCATTTCTAGATGATAATACAACTCAAGTTCTTTTAAAAAGATCATTACTAATTTTAGGTAGGAGGCTGTCCTTGGGGATCCTAAGAACCCTATCGATTTTGTGTTCAAATGGTCAACGGTCTGAGTGATCGTTGCAAAACTTGTGTGGGCGGTTGTCAGTGCTTGTACTTGGGCTCCCAAGAACCGTATTGATTTTGGGGGCAAAGATCACACCACAGAAACCCAATTAAAATTACATTTTATTGCATTTCCTGATAATAACTCGAGTTCTATTGAAGGTATATTTACTCAACTTCGGTGGGAGTTTGCCCTTAGGGATCCAAACAACCCTATTGATTTTGGGGTCAAAAGGTGAAGATCACAATGACCCAATCGTCCCAATTACAAAAATTATGTTGGGTTTCTGGACTATTTAAAGCTGAAGTTCTAGAGGAATTCTCACCAGAGTTTAGTGGAAGGTTGGCACCTATAGTCCAAAGAAGCTTATTGATTTTTGTGTCAGAATGTCAAGGGTCAAGGTCATTAGGGACACAATTAAAGGCATTTTCCAGCATTTCCGACCATACAATGTAACTCAAGATGTACTGTAGGGTCATGATTTCACCAGATTTTGGTGAGATATTACCCATATGGGTCTTAAGAACCATATTAATATTATGGTCAAAAGGTCAAGGGTCATAGTGAACCAATTAAGGAGAGTATGTGGCTGTAGAATGGGGGCCAATACATGTACAGTACATTAATAGCAATTTCTGATTGTGGTTCTTGTTTTAACTTGTTAAAATCTATTTTGTTTCAGGGGATGTGTGAGGCTGTTGTTGTAGCCTGGGAGCTTGAAAGACTTTACTGATGGAATTACGGTTACAGATGTGTATGAAGTTGATGAAAGCAAAGCAACGATGAGTAAGATAATATACAGGTATACAGCGTAAGGCTCACTGATAAACAGTACCTGGGTGTGTAGATGCCTTGTTGAAGTAGGAACTAGCTGCATTTTCATTTTTAACCTCCACATAAGTAGCATTTACCTTCAAACCCTGCAATATGCGATAAGCTCGGAATTTCACATTTAATCATCTTGTCATGCTTGTATAAATCGATGTACATGTACCATGTTCAAGACATTGAGTACTTTTTTAATGTCTTTCCTGTTAGCGTGTGAATTGGGGGCCTTATGCACTCACAATCAGGAGAGTTTGAAAGGTTCTTAGAGACAAATTACCGATGTGTAATGGCGGAGAAATCAGGAGGGGTATCTGATGAAACAGAGGATGAGTACGCTACTCAACCGCATGAAAATCTCCTCCAAGAAATCAAACGCTTAGAGCGCGAGAAGCAGGATTTGGAGAATAAGAATCGTGACAGACAGTTGTTGGAGGAGAAGGTCCGTGAGTTACGTGGAACTGTTACGTCATTGAAACATGGTACTGTACCAGTGACCTTACCTGGTAGTTCGACTAGAAATAAGAGTAGTCCGAAGAAAAGCCCAGGTGGTGGGACTCGCGGCCGTACGAAAGGAAGCAAGGCCAGTCCAGGAGCTGCAGCTAAAGACAATAACTTGGCTGCGTCACTGGCAGCATTATCGTCTCGTGCGCGGAAAGAAGCAGCAAGGGTCGGTGTTCATCTTGATGATGAGACTGATGACGTAGATGAGGAGAAAGACGATTATGGGAGTGATGATGACTCGGACGATGGCAGGCACAAAGGTAAGATTTTGTGAATTTACATACATGTATTTGTATTGTATACATATGAGTACATTCACACATGTATGTAGTTCCATGAACACGCACGTCTTATATTCGAAGTCAGGCCTCGACCCAGATATGCTGGTGATCCTACTTTGAATACAATGTTATGGAAGTACGTGTAGAATAGATGAATCCATTCTGTCAGTCAAGTATTGACGTCATCTATACATGTAGGTTGACGTCACAATCATAATTGGCAGAAAACTCTGTCATGAACCTGGAATAGTCCGTCAAGTTGGACGAATTGTATGACATTACTATTTAATCCTTTAAGGGTCATACTGGCCAAAACCGGCCTTTGGTATGGCCTTGTCGAATGTCCATTTACAGGTTTAAGAGAATACAATTTTTGAAAATTTATCACTGGAATGACTGGCTCGATAACCGAGCCAGTCATTCCAGTGATCAATTTTCAAAAATCATACTCTCTTGCCCTGTAAATAGACATTGAATAAGAAAATATTAAAATTTTCTTGACCAAATTTGACCATTAAAGGGTTAATAAACATCCTGTTGAATATTTTGAAATTAATTTGACTGGGCGCTGTTGCTGCCATAGCACCCAGTGAAATTAATTTCAGAATATTTAGCAGGTTACAGGTATAATTACCATGAAATTAGGATTCTAGGAATTCAAGATTCAAAGTATATAAATTGATCCTGATATGCGCAAAGCATGGGCGGTGATTAGCTAGAGATGGTCGGGATAGGTAAAGGTGGATTTCTCTATTGCATGCACTTCTTAGCATTAACAAACATGTAAGTGTATCTGTAGTTCAGTGCTTTGTTATTAACCTTTTAAGGCCTGAGGTCATATTACTGGATATATCAATTCCATGCATGTCATGGAACATACAATGTACAGACGTCATGCTGAATATTTTGAAAATATTTTGAATGGAAATATCTAATGTAGTTTTTGCAGCAAAGATAAGATAATCTAAATTTCTAGGCAATAGAAAACTTTATCATCTACTTTCTTTAACCATTTAAGCCTTGAATTTGTTGAAGAAAATTCAAAATTTTTAAAGATAATGACAATTTGCAGGCCAAGAGAAGATTGTTTTTGAAAGTTTATCACTGAAACATAACCGAGCCAGTCATTCCAGTGGTAAATTTTCAAAAATAGTCTTCTCTTGGTCTGCAAATTGACATGTTTCAAGACAACTGTAGAAGCTGTTTTTGGCTGATATAAGGGTTAAAGGGTTAATGGTCAAATTTAGTCAAGAACATCAAAATATTTGCTCATTGAATGTCCAGTTACAGGCCAAGAGAGAATATTTTTGAAAATTTACCACTGAAATGACTGGCTCGGTTATCGATCCAGGCATTCCAGTGGTAAATTTTCAAAAATAGTCTTCTCTAGCCCTGCAAATGGATATTCCTCAAGACCATTGCAGAGGCCGGTTTTGGCCGGCTTGACCATTAAAGGGTTAATGTGCGTGTAAGGTACTACATTTTACTTTCATTCTTGAATGCACTTGGAGGCCGGATTCTTGTTTCAGATTCATAATGTTTTAACTTTTTGCCATAAAATAAATTAAACGCACTCAAATTGGTGAACAGTTGGAAGATAAAGACCTACTTAACTACATGTATCAACATTTGTCAAGAACAATAAAAAAATTTCCAGCCAATGTTTATTTGCGTGCCAAGAGAAAACCCTTTGAAAAGTTACAATTTAAAATAACATTCAGTCATTCTTTCACCATTGTGTCCTCAAACAGAGACTTGTTAAATCTCTAGTACTCAAACCGGCCTCTGTAGTCATCTGGAGGAAGGTCCATGGCCAAGAGAAGAATATTTTTGAAAATGTCTAAAAAAGATCAGCCAAAATCCAAGACGGTTGCCGGCCAAATTGGCCGATCGACTTCCTTTAAACAAACTTGGATCCCTATGCCCTAAGGCTGATTCCTGCGAAATGTACTTGAAGTTGGCTAAGAAGTTCTCCAGAACACATTAAAAATCTCCCATTGCTGTAGTATGGGAGTTTTTGGCAGGAAAGATATCCAAAATGGCCACCAAACCGTTTATCCGACGGTTTTGAAAATGACAAATTTGAGATCAAACATGTCTAAAGACCCAAAAACCTATATAAAATGTGTCACTAGCATAACTAAAGACAGGTTGTTAACTGGTGAATATTTTAAAACTAATTTGATTGGATCCAGTTGCAGCTATAGTCATCAACAGGTTACAGCTCCCAGTCAAATAATATGTAATTTTGAAATATTGTACAAATATTCCTCACATCATAAAGACTTTGCTGCCTCTGGTCTGTAAGGTTTCACTCTAAGTCTCAAGCATGTTAAGTCGGCCACAAACAGCTTTTGCAATTGGTCTTGTAAAATGTCAATTTGCAGACCAAAATAAGACTGTTTTTGAAATTTTATTATTGGAATGCCTGGCTCGATTATAGAGCCAGTCATTCCAGTGGCAAAATTAAACAAATAATCAAGATCTCTTGGCCTGCAAATGGACATTTTCTAAGAGAAAATCTTAATTTGGAGAAATTTGAGGGTTAATGTGTTACATGTACCAATAATTGAACTTCAATTAACCTGTCATTAGGATGAACAAAGGAGTTTAAATTATAAATCTGAAATTTAAATAATTGCCTTAAGTGGATGAGGGTATTGCAATCGGGTGTGTCTGTTTGTCCATCTGTCTGTCTGTGTTTCTGTGTAGCTAAAAATCTACTGAACCAAATTTTAACAGACAAAATATTATACCATCATGACCATGAAGGAGGTTTTCCTGACTTGTGATCCGGATTTAAAAAAAAAAAAGATCCGAATTGGATCAAATTATTGAATTATGTGTACAGGGATCTTAGAAATTATTGATTTGTCTTAAATTTGATCGCGAGAAAGGGACTCGACAACTTCTGTCATCATCGAAGAATCCAAAAAAATTGTGCAGTACAATGTTTGACAAAAATGGAAGGGCAATGGTCAATGGACCTTTCCAGTCTTAGCTATGCACCAGTCTCTCTAGCTAAGCTCCAGCCACACCTCACTCGTGTTGGGATCAATCAATCTCTGAACTCTCTGACTATCAATTTCCAGAAAACTATACAGGTAAGCTATTGAATATTTTGGAACGAATGTGACTGGACGCTATGGCGTCAACAGCATCCTGTCAAATTAGTTTCAAAATATTCAACAGCATGTTTAATAAATAGTAGAGACACAATTTGTACATGTCGGACCATTAAGAGTTAAAGACGGGCCAAATAGAATCATTTATGACGTAATGAGTATGATGTCATCCTATGCATCACTTAGCTGATTATGACGTCATATGACATCAGATTGATAGATGGATACTCTGCAACGGTGAATTGTACTAAGTCTTGTTGTTAATGTGTTTCATGTATTTCTCTTATCTTTACCAGTAATGACTCAGGAACACAAGTATAGAATTCAGCAGAATCGTGACACGCTAGTCGAGAGCATGATTTCAGATGACATCTTTAATGACCTCATTAAACACCGAATCCTGACCACCGCTGACGCAAGCAGAATTAAAGAGAAAAACACATGCGAGGCAATAAACGAGGAACTGTTGAACATTCTGATACGGAGGTCAGATCGAGCGTTTGATGTGTTCGTTGATTCATTACGGAAAACGTTGCAAGAACATCTTGCTGACCTGTTGATTAGAAAATCCAGGATGACCTCGCGGCAACAACAGCAACATCAGACGCGCAAACGAACTGCAGGTGAGCATTGCAGTATTTCTTAATAATATAGCATTTCCTGACCACCTGTTTGAAGTATAGCATTTCCTGACCACCTGTTTGAAATGATATTAATTGTCTGCTGGCTGAATTTCTGCAGACTACATGCTGGCTTAGCCACCAACAACTTTCAGTCAAATTGTTTTCAAAATATGCTGCATGTCCAGAGTTAATGCCCATTGAAATTATTGTCTGGTGGCTTGTAGGAGTCAGACAGTTAAGGGTATACACGACCATGAAAATAGTGGCACATCATTGAATTTGAGAATGTTAAATGCATCTAAAGATGTGGAACTCTGGGAAGAAGATTATACAATCTAGGTTCTTTTCAGCCAATTTGGTTTAAGATTTGTCTAGCAGTTAACCCCTCTTGTCTCAACAATGCCTCAAAGCACTCAGAATGCCACTCATATTAATTAACCCTTTATCGGTCAATATTTTCCAAGAAAAGTATAATTTGTACAGACCAAGAAGACTATTTTTGTAAACTTACTGCTGAGTAGCTTACTGTTGTCCTGCATATGGGCATTCATCAATCCCACTGCTGATGCCATTTTTGATCAGCTTTATCATCAAAGAGTTAATGGACACGGAAATTAAAATATTCACTTCACCAGTGCCCATTTACAAGCCAGGAGAAGACTATTTTTGAAAATATACCAGTGGAATAACTGCGAGCGAGTCAGTCCAGTCGTAAATTTTCAAAACTGGTCTCTGGTCCTGTAAATGGCTATTTCTCAAGATCAGCTTAGTGAGCTTACCATTAAGCGGTTACATTGACACAAAACTACTGCAATTGCAGAACACAGTATATATCATCATCATCATCATCATCATCATCATCATCATCATCATCATCATCATCCAAGTTTGGCATGCTTAGACGTCGCCATTCCTTATGGTCCAGCCAAGTTTGGCGTACCAATGAATCAAGGTTAACAGTGATTTAATTAGAAAAATTTAAGGGACAGATATCCTTGACGACCAGAATAACTGTCAATATTGTATAATCATAGACAACACCAACAATGGAGGGATCCAATCTGTCACATGTGTTATCTGATGTCATAATTAGCTACTTGTGTGTCACTAGTTAGGCGGCGGCAAAGTAAAAATGACCTAGCTTCATCACGAAGACTGAAAGTAAGCTTGCGCGATTATTGCTTTCAGTAATCACGATTGATTATTTAACAATAATCGCGATTACTCGATTAATCAGCTTGAGTACAAATTACCCAGTTATAACAGCAAAAAAGCATATCAATGACGAAAGCTGCAATGATGTTGAGAAAGGCCGATTTGCAGGCCAAGAGAAGACTATTTTTGAAAATGTGTCACTGGAATGCCTGGCTCGATTCTCGAGCCAGTCATTCCAGTGATACATTTTCAAAAATAGTCTTCTCTTGGCCTGCATATGGACATGCATTCGCTGAGCAAAATGTAAATTTGCGTGATGGATCGCAATAAAGAATAATTAAAAGGTAGGTTTTGAAATATTTTATGCTGTGGAAGTATTCACGATTATTCGATTATTTAATTTTTAATCATATAAATTCACGATTTAAAAAATAATCACGATTTTCGATTTAATTACATAATCGTGCAGGCCTAACCGAAAGATTTATCAGAAATGTGTATGAATTCATCGAATTATACTTATGTCTGTAATGAATTTACAATTTACATGTAAGAAACATTATGTTGAATACGTGTTTATTTTGAAAATAATGTGTCATGGAGCTGTTGCTGCTATAGGCAATATATATATATATATATATTCAACCACTTACATTTATACAGAAGCGATCTTAAAATTCGGATTCTTGAGAATTCAGGTTTCAAATCGATTCCCAATACATATGAAAAGTGAGCAGAGATTAGCTAAAAATGTGAGGGATGTACATGTAGCTCGAAATCGTTCCCTGTATTAAAAATATTACCCTTTCTTCCGAGGGACAGGGACTTTATCCCAACTGAACCCTTTAACTTGTTTAACACTCAAATTTTGTCAAGAAAATTTAAACATTTGTGTATTGAATGTTTACTTACAAGCCCAGAGAAGAATATTTTTAAGAATTTTCACTGGTTCGGTTATATCAGTGGTAAATTTTCTAAAATATTCTCTTTGGCTGCAAATGAACATTTCTGAAGACCGCTGCACAGACTGGTTTGGGATGACTTGACCATTAAATAGTTTAAATGCAAAGAAAAAATAAAATTGTGAACGTCATGTAATATAATTCGAAGTCATAGAAATTGATGCAATTTTCGGTTTTAAAATTGAAAAAAAATAATTTGAAACATTTTGTCTACGGTGGCAACAACAACTTTCAATTAAATTGCTTTTGAAATAGAGGTTCTACAAATATAATAAACTTTAATCTGTGGAAATTACATGTAGATTTCTGGATATCTTTGGAAATCTTTGGAATAAAATGTGTTTTAAGACATGCCTATTATCTTGAACTTTGTATGGAACTCTGCAAACATACTGAGATTGACAGTTTCAGGAAAATGATGATGACAATGTCCAACTGGTCAAGGTGACCGCCTTTCACTATAATTATTTAATTAGTAAATTGCACTTAGGGAGTTGAAGAAGAAGTAAGTTCGTTAAGAAATCACACTTGTTCTGAAGACTAATCCCTGTACTGAATCGGGCATTGACATTCTCTCACCAGACTAGCCTAATCCTTTAACATGTTTAACACTCATAACAGCCAAAAATGGCTTTTGTAGTGGTCTTGAGAAATATCCATTGGCAGACCAAAAGAAGACTATTTTTGAAAATTAACAACTGGAATGACTGGCTCTTCTTTTGGTCTGCCAATGGACATTTTCTATGAGAAAATTTAGATTTTCTTGAATAAATTTGAGGGCTAAAGGGTTAATCTCTTTAACTGTTTGACCCCTGAAATTCTAGTGTCTCAACCGGATGACTGATTTATTGGAAAGATGTTTAATGTTTTGAAACTAATTTAACTGGAACCTATTGTTAGTAATTAGTCAGTGCACATCTTGCAGCGAAATTCCTTTCAAAACATACAACAGAATACTCTTTACATGGTAAAGAATTTGTCTCGCATGATCTTTAGGACTGAATGGGTTAAAGCCACATTGCGTGTCAATGCCATGGTCAAAGAAATCGGGCTTCAAGGCGATATAAATACTGATCTAGCTGATTATTTTGAAAACAATTTGACTGAAAGTTGTTGCTACCTACCGTAAAGCAGTAACAACTTTCAATGAAATTCTTTTTTATATATTCAGAAATGGTTTGACTATAAGCTCTGCGACTTGAAAATATAGAATGAACTGGCTATTAGTCCTAAATAGGTTTAATGGTCAAGACATGTCAAGAAAACTTATTTTTGCCTTGCGTGTTGAAGCAAAAATAAGACTGAAAATTTGCTACTGGAATGCCTGACTCGGCAATTGAATGATGAGCAATTCCTGTGGTAAATTTTCAAAAAAGTATTTTCTTGGCCTGCAAATGGACATTTTTTAATACACCACTGCGCAAGAAATTTCTGGCTGGTCAGAGCATTAAGTGTTAAAGACATCTCTATAGAAATCCCACTACCGGATTTCTAGCTGAAAAGCCATCACAGTACCTGGATAATTTGTCCCAGCTACCTGTCCTGTCACCTGTCATGCCTGTCTGAACTCGTTAAGTTAATGAAGCAGATCAAAGAGCAGAATGGTGTTCAAAGCCCAGCAAAGACTTTCACTAATAAGTTATTATTGGAGACTTATTCCTTTAGAGAGTTTAGCGAAGGATAAGTGAAATGTGTTGTCATGTGCAGAGATGGTTATTAACCTTTTAAGCCGTTAATTTATTCCGGAAAACTTCAATTTTCTCAAAGAAAATGTGAATTTGCAGACCAAGAGAAGACTATTTTTGAAAATTTATGACTGGAATGACTGGCTCGGTTAATTGAAGAATCTGTCCAAGCTATCCATTTTAAAATCAATTCTCTGATTTCTTGCTAACCATGATCTCATGGTCTACCATGTTAGTTCATGGTTTAACCATGGTCAACCATGTTAGTTCATGGTTTGACCATGGTCGACCATGACTTTTTGCTCACCTAACCATGGTCCCAGTGAATATGTTAACATGTTCAGTACATCATCGTCAGCTGACCATGAATAGTCTTGTGGGGCTGCATCTTTGCCATACATTTCCCTGGTTTTGTTATCAACTCTAATATCATGGTCACTTTATGGTCAGTTCATGTGTAACTGAACTTCTACCTCAATGACCATGACATATCATGGTCAACCATGGTTACTGGAGAATTTCAATGTTATTAGTCCCCTACCGGTAAAACAGGGGGGGACTATAGGTTTGCACTCCGTCTGTCATGCTGTCCGTCTGTCTGTCTGTCTGTCCGTCTGTCCGTCCATCTGTCGCAGTTGGTTTTTCGCAGTCCTTCAAGGTATTCAACTGAGAATTGGTTTATTGCTTTGTTATGAGAAGTTACAGACCAAGTTCGAGTTTCAGGCGTATGCGTCAATTTTTGATGGAGTTATGCCCCCTTTCAAGTTATGAAATACGAAAAATATCAGCTTTCCACACTTTTTTCGCACTCCTTCAAGATATTTAAGCAAAAATTGGTGCATGGCTTTAAAATAAGGACTTACAGAGCAAGTTCGAGTTTCATACATTTTCGTAAATGTTTTATGGAGTTATATGCCCCCTTTCGACTTATGAAATACAAAATATATTAGTTTTCCGCACTTTTTTCGCAGTCTCAAGATATTATACTGAGAACTGCTACATTGCTTTGTTATGAGAAGTTACAGATCAAGTTGGAGTTTCAGGAATATGCGTACATTTTTGATGGAGTTATGCCCCCTTTCGACTTAAGAAATACAAAAAATATCAGCTTTCCGCACTTTTTTCGCACTCCTTCAAGATATTTAAGTGAAAATCAGTGCATTGCTTTAGTATAAGGAGTTACAGAGCAAGCTCGAGTTTCAGACATTTTCGTCAATTTTTCATGGAGTTATGCCCCCTTTCGACTTATGAAATACGAAAAATATTAGTTTTCCGCACTAATTTTCGCAGTCTTTCAAGATATTATACTGAGAATTGTTACATTGCTTTGTTATGAGAAGCTACAGACCAAGTTCGAGTTTCAGGCGTATGCGTAAATCTTTGATGAAGTTATGCCCCCTTTCGACCTATGAAATATGAAAAATATTAGTCTTCCGCCATTTTTCCCGCAGTCTTTCAAGATATTCAACTGAGAATTGGTACAATACCTTATTATGAGAAATTACAGACAAAGTTCGGGTTTCTGGCGTTTACGTCATTTTTTGATGGAGTTATGTCCCCTTTCGACTTATGAAATACAAATATATCAGCTGCTTCTGTCAATTTTTAATGGAGTCTTTAACTGTCAATCTCTAATTTTTATATCACCAGGTAGGGGACATGTCTTGCAAAGCAATACTTACAGAATGCTTGTTCATATTGACAGTGATATCATGGTCAGTTCATGGCCAGATGTCACCAATATGTTTACCAATTATCAATGTCCCTCATTATATAATCATCATTAATTATGACATTTGAATAGTAAATGCAATATATATATACATAGAAACATACCGGTAATAATACACACTCAATTCTTGTATAAACTTTATTTTAAACAATTCCAATATCTTGATGACTTACCATAGCTCATGACAATGCTTACAATGTTGTAATTGCTTCTCAGCCTTTTGGCTAAGACCAAAGTAGTAGAATGTTGCAGGCTGTACTACAGTCTTGCACATGTACACTTTGTTGCAAAAGTGAAACTGTATTGCTGACTATGACGATGTCAACCATGCAGGGTAAATGGCACCATAGTAAGACCATATCTGACCATGGTCAAATGTCACTATTCAAAACAGTGTCTGACCATGTTCTATTTGACCATGGTCAACTCATGGTCTGACCATGTTCTGTCGCCGACCATCAAACATGGTTTTATCATGGTCTTGAGAAATTTGTTGATCATGCTCGACCATGGTCTGACTGTGGTGCCATTTAACCTGCCTTGTCAATGATGGTCTTTCATTGTCAATTTAAATGGTCAAACCATTGTCATTGGCCATGGTTTGACAATGGTTTGGAAAACATGGTGTTGCTGAAAGCTGTTCCTGTTGCAGCTTGCCTTCTGACCCCAAAATTGGCATAAGTATAACTCTTTTGGTCCTCATGGGCAAGCTTCCATCCAAGGTTGTAGAAGATCTCTCTCGTAGGACCAGCGTTATTGAGAAATGTCTTAAGAGCAAGAATACATGTAAGCACTTCAATCTCGCATTAACCCGTATCTCTAGCGATGTGAGTAAAAAATTTAAAGTAACTTTTCTAGCATTTTCTTATACACATACATAACTCCTTTAATGACCACATTTGTTTAAGGAAATCAAAATATTTGCTCAATGAATGTCCATTTGCAGGCCAAGAGAAAACTATTTTTGAGAATTTACCACTGGAATGGCTGGCTCGATTATCGAGCTAAGCATTCCAGTGGTAAATTTTCAAATATAGTCTTTTCTTGGCTGGCAAATGGACATTCCTCAAGACCACTGCAGAGGCGGTCTTTGGCCGGTTTGACCATTAAAGGGTTAAAATAATTATACTGACATGACTGAGTGTACTTGTACTGTGCTCATTAAACGTCTTAGCTTTTATTTCCCTCTCAGCATTTCATTATCTCTAATTATTATTCATAATTAAAGACGACATTTGAAACAAGCAATTAGATGAAGAATACCTGTAATTGCATTTACGCTTCTCTGATAAAATGAAGAATCGATGTCTTGTGGCTGCGCTTCAGGTATTTTCTCAGTTCCTTTAAATACTTGATAGCTGAGTATTTGCAGACAACATATTCTAAAGGTTATATCTCTGGACATACTAAATATTTTGAAAACAATTTGACTGAAAGTTGTTGGTGGCTTAGCCACCAACAACTTTCAGTCAAATTGTTTTTAAAATATTCCGCATATCCAGAATTAAATACCATGAGAAATATAGTCTGCAGAAATTCAGGAGACAAACAGTTAAATACTTGATAGCAGTATGCCTCAAGGCTTTTCTCCATTGCAGACATACTGACGAATAATGACTCCCCATGGTGTGATTTGCCAGCGTCAATAATTCACTTCTTGAAGGATGCATTTGACGAACATCGTTATTAACAATATTGGCGTAATAGAATCAATTTATTTAATTGTATATTTGATTGATTTTCTGGTCTCTGAGGAATTGGCTTTTGACTATAAAGATACTGTAGGGTGCTTGTGAGTGTACATGTATGCCTCGGACTGATTTAAAATACCTTTACATGCCTGCAATAGGGTTGCGTGCTTAGGCGCTTAGATTGAAAATTGAGATTATTTTTTAAATCGCCGGTTAAAATTATTAAATATTAAATAATCGATTAACCATGAATAATTTCTAGTCCATAAAATATTTCAAAACCTACGTCTTAGTTTACTTTTTACTGTGATCGCTCACAAATATTGACATCTCAGCGAATGTATGTCCATATCCAGGCCAAGAAAAGACTTTGAAACTTTGAAAATGTATCACTGGAATGACTGGTTCGAGCATCGAGCCAGGCATTTCAGTGATACATTTTCAAAAATATTCGTCTTGGCCTACAAAAGGATATTGCTAACCATCATTGCAGCTTTCGTGATAGATATGCCTTTGATGTTACCGGTATATATGGGTAATTTGTGATTTAAGATGATTAAGCGCGTAATCACGATAATTCTTAAAGGGACGCTAATCCCATCTCAAATGCTATACAGCACCGATAGATTATGGTTTATAGATTCCATTTCATTCATATCCTGTCACATTTCCTTATCCGTATCAGAATTATCTGCTTTGTAATATCGCGCAAATGTTGAACAGTGATTGCCACCATTTTGTCTCCTCAAGCGATAATGTGTGATGTCATGTAAGTGCCAATGCATTATATTCTTTATTATATAACACTCATGTCGTTGAATATTTTGAAACTAATTGCTGCCTATGGCAGCAACAACTTCCTGTCAAATTAGTTTCAAAATATTCAACAGCTTAGCTGTAGTGTTGCTTTTATACCACATTGTAAAGCTGTAGTTGGCGCCTCTATGACTGAGTGAGTATACCGAGGCAGACACGCTACGCTGTTTCTGATTGGTTGAAAAGTAAATCATGACAGCCAGCATAAGCTGTAGAAATCTACCAACATTTAGCTACTAAAACCTGAATATCTTTCTTTGACAGGATGATAAAAGGCATAGTTTAGGAGTGGCCTATTATATCACCTGAATAGCTATCAAGAGATGAAATTAGTTATCCTTTAAATAATCGACCACGATCACTCCAAAGCAATAATTGCACAAGCCTAGTCTACATATAAAGTCTTTGCTGTGTACATTTTCTTAGCGCTTTAACATCCCATACTGAGTCTTTTCAGACGACATTAATTCCAAGCGTTATATCTCTGGACCTGCTAAATATTTTCAAAACAATTTGACTGAAAGCTGTTGGTCGCTTAGAAGTTTTTGGTTATTGAAATTATTATCTGGTGGCTGGCTAGCAGCAACGAGTCGGTTTAATAGAGATTTTTCTACGGCTTTGTATTGATTGGTTCTGACCACTTGGCCATTAATGTGTTAATAAATAATTTAAAGGTAGGCTGCCGTAGGTTTGCGTGATTACGTGATTAAATCGAAAGTCGCGATTATGTTTTAGCCCTTTAATGACTAAATTTATTAAAAAAATTAAAATATTTACTTGTTGAATGTCCATGTGCAAGCCAGGAGAATACTATTTTTGAAAATTTACCGTTGGAATGACTGGCTCAAATATCGAGCCAGTATTTCCCCTGGTAAATTTTTATATATTGTTTTCTCTTGGCCTGCAACTGGACATTCTCAAAGACCACTACAGAGGCTGGTTTTGGCCAACTTCATCGTGAAAGGGTTAAATGGTAAATTTATATGACTAAAAATTAAATAATCAAATAATCATGAATAATTTCGAATACATAAAATATTTCAAAACCTAATCTTGAATTCCTCTTTACTATGATCGGTCATGAAAATTAACATTTTATTCAGCGATTGTATCTTCATTTGCATACCGGCCAGGGGAAGAGCATCGATCCAGGCATTCTAGAGTTGTATGTACATTTTCAAAAATATCCTCTTGGCCTGCAAATGGAGATTTCTAAACAACAATGTAGCTTTTATCATTGATTTATCTTTCTTGTTATATCTGGGTAATTTGTACCCAGACTGATTAATTGAGCAATCATGATTATTCGTAAATAATCATTCATGATCACTCGGAACATTATAATCGCACAAGCCTAGGCTGCATACTTCATACCAGTCTAATCCACTCTATCTGTTCACAAAATATTAAATAATAAATAGTTTTTGCAATCGCTGGCCAATCATAATTTACAATTCATCGAACAAGCGCGATAAAGTTAACCATCTTACTGCTGAGTTTTTGCAGACAACATTCTAGGGGTTATATCTCTGGGCCTGCTAAATATTTTTAAAACAATTTGGCTGAAAGTTGTTGGTGGCTAAGCCACCAGCAACTTTCAGTCAAATTGTTTTCAAAATGTTCGGTAGGTTCAGAGTTATTGACCATTAAAATTATTGTCTGCTGGCTTGCAACAGCGAGACAGTTAAATAATCCATAAACCCTGGAACATTTGGCTAAATTCACACGTGCCTTTCATATTGGAAAATTGGTTTCAAGGCAATGGAATCCTGCTGAATGGTTGAAATCGGTTTACTATAAGCTGCATTAGCCATTGTGTAAAACCTGTTTTCATGCCTATAGTTATCACAGATTTATAATGGCGTAATTTACGACATTAGGGAATTATTTATGATGTTCTTTTATTATTGTATGTGTTATTAATTTTTAAAAGCAATAACGCTGCTGTGTTATGTACATTTTATGGTTTGTCTGCATCTGTTAGCCTGATAGCGTTTCGTCTATGGTTTGTTGTTACGTTGATTGTTTATACATGTAGATAATTAATGGTTGGTTGATTGATGAATGTGATTGCATGATGATCGTGATTATGGACACTAAGTACAATGAAAGGCATCCCCAACTCTTCATGTTTGGTGCTTGTTTAAACACTCAAGCCGGCCAAAAACGGCTTCTACATTGGTCTTGAGAAATGTCCATTTGCTGACCAAGAAATGTTACTTACCTCTCTGAGATGTAGAAATTTAATTTCCTGGAGCGGTAACTAGTATTTCTTTATAATGAATCATCGTGGAATCAGGACCAACATTTTCGGAAATAAGTCTGTTTTTTGTTGAGCCCTATAGGATAACTCGACATAGCAATCCAAATGGCATCCCTCTGTGTGGCGTGCAGATAAATTTTTAATTTTTTCAATGTACATTTAAGTCATAAAGGGTTTATCCGATCTTAATCAAACATTACAGATTTTATCTATACAATCATTGCATCTAGTCTATCAGAATAGAAATGATTTTCATAGTTACATATTTTTACATGATTTGGGACTTTTATTTCTGCGTGATTTATCTCCTTTTCAAGAATGAGAAGAATGTTAGAGTTTTTCAGTAGATCATTCATCAAGGGGTATACAATTTTAAGAAATCCTTATTTTGCGACTGCCACACATGATGTGTGTGTAGTATGCGGAAAAAGTAAAGGGCTCAGCCTGTGGGACATACATCATCCTAGTCATTCAAGTTATTATAGCCGGCCAAAAAATTGGCTTGTTATTATGTGAAACTTCATAGATTGATTGGATTTAAGGTCTGGGGAACAAACGAAATCGATGATGATGAAATATCTCAGATGGCTGACAGCCATCGGTGCTCATCTTGAAAACTGTCTTCCAGATGACAATTCGACTACCATTTATAGGATCACTTTGGAATTTCATAGGTTGATTGGACTAGGTCAGAGAAAAACCCTTTGAAATCGTCGATGATCTAGAATCCAAGATGCCTGCCAGCCACCTCAGTGTGGCCATCTTGAAAATTGTTTTCCGTATGATAACTCCGCTACCGTTTATTGTATCACTTTGAAACTTCTTAGCTGTATTGGAAGAAACCCATCAAAATTAACAATGATCTGAAATCTAGGATGACTACCAGCTACTGACCACCATCTTGAAAATCAGTTTCCGATTGATACCTCTTGCTACAATCTGTCTGAACACTGAACGGTTATATACTATATACAGTACCATCCAGATATAAACTGTTCATGCGGCGAAGCAAAAAGATCAACACGACTGCATCATGTTCTTCCAGAATTTTCCAGCATTTTGGTCGTGTCAGGAGAAAGACTGTTGCAGAACAACACATATTTGCAAGTACAAAAACATTTAAATACTCGCGATTGAGAGTAGTCATGGGTAGTCGCTTCCGACAGAAATAACTAACTAAACACATCAATTATTGTGACAAAATGTGTGATTAAAATGGGTTCATCTATTAATCTGGCAAACTGTCAAATCTTGTGAGAATATATATCTTAACTGGGCAGAATGGTTGATATCATGGTCAGTTTATAGTCAGATATGTCAGTAATATTTTAAACAATTATCAAAATCCTTTATTCGCCATGATATATCATGGTCACTGGAAACTCAATGTTATTCCTATTCACAGCACTTGATATCATGGTCAGTTCACGGTCAGCTATGTCACCAATATTCTATAGATTATCAATGTCCCTCATTGACCATGATATATCATGGTCGACCATGGTTACTGTAAAATTTCAATGTTTTTCCTATTGGCGGTGATATCATGGTCAGCTATGTTACTCAATATCTAAAAAAGTATTACTGAAGAACAATTCTTGAACTTACAGGTCTTAAAATATCCCTAAGTTGCTTTTGAATATTTTCTGGAACAACTGAAGAACAGTTCCTAAACTTTAAAGTTCTTAAAATGCTGTATTTAAAACTGCTTTTGAACATTTCCAGAAACAGTTATTTGACCTTGTTTTGACCATGGTCAGTGTAATTTATTAAGGGAGGCAACTCTTTCACTCAAAAGAAGTATCTTTTTGCATTTAAAGTCTTGATTATTCTGTTCCACATAAATTATGTAATCATCATTAATTATGACATTTGAATAGTAAATGCCATATAAATAGAAACATACCGGTAATAATACATACTGAACACTTTATTTCAAACGATGCAAATGTAGGTTAACCATTCCATATTATTCATAGTCTTATATATCTAGACAGTTTGGTTAATATTTTATGTCTAGATCTTCATGACTATTATCATAGCTCATGACAATGTTTACAATGTGTAATCGCTTCTCTGCCTTTTGTCTAAGACCAAATAGTACAATGTTGTAGGCTGTACAGTCTAGAACAGTACACTTTTTTTTAGAAAAGTGGATCTGGATTGGTGACCAATGTTCAACTATGCATGTAAAATGGCACCAGCATTCAGACCATGGTCTGACTATGCAGGTTAAGTGGCACCACCATCAGACCATGGTCACCAATCAAACCATGGTCAAACCATGTTCTGTTTAACATGGTTAAACCATGGTCTGACCATGGTTTGTCACCGATCATCAAAATGGTTTTATCATGGTCATGATGAATTTCTTGATCATGGGCATCTATCGTCTGACTGTGGTGCCATTTAACCTGCATAGTGCATTGTCAGTGATGGTCTTTCATGGTCAATTCATGGTAAAGCCATGGTTAGGAAAACAGGGCCATGCTGTTGCCCTGAAATTGAGATAAAAGTTCATCTGTAGGCTGTACACCAATGTTGCTGAACATGTACTACTCTGAACATGACAGGTTAAACAAAATTCTACCTGTCACTCGGGACAGTTGGATATTTTTAATCATTTTGACCTCTGCCTGATCTTATAAGGTTGTCTTGATGGCAAAATGATTGCACTCTGGATGCTTTAAAATGTATTTGATCCTGTGATAAGCATCCCTCTAATGTAAGGTTGTATGTGATAATCGACCCTAGTATGCATTTATAGTTTACATCAATTGATATGATAATGATTGTATCTAAGGCAGTCCGAATTCATTCAATCTGATTACCTTAAAAGTCAATTAAGCTCCTGCAAAATTAATTATTATTTGATTTGTGTCTGTATATACATTTGAGTAGTTATGTGTATGTAATGAGCTTGACTGCCTGCTCTTTATACTGCCAAGGTTTTATAGAAACTTGCTGAAAAGAAGACTTAAGAGCTCATTTTCAAAATCTGAAAAATGAAAGGTGATGGTTCTAAATTAATATTGGCATTTTCCAAATGTACGCTAGATATACAAGTAACACTGAATCCAGCATCAGAATAATTGTTAATGTTTGATTTTTGCAGTGTTCTGCCACATAATTTAAAATAGCTATAACACAAGTCGCTTACATGTAAGTGTATGTCCAAAGTCCTGCTGAGCCAGTTGCTGAGTGGGGTCAAATGGCTCACTCCCTCTAGAACACATGGGTCAATGTTTTGTCAAATTGTGGGATCAATTACATATATGGAAGTTTAGCTACATGTATGGTCTTAAGTCCTGTGGGCCATTAACCCGTGTGGTCAAGGTACAATATAATGACGGGACATTGAATTATTTAGTGCTAAATAGTAGAACCCTGTATGCCCCATAATTGGATGAATCCACTTTTAGCTCTGCCCTGCCCATCTCTGCCTAAGCTCCGCCCACACTTTGCGCGTGTTGAGATCGATGAATATACTTTAAATCCTAATTTTTCAGAATCCCAGTGTCATGGTAACTTTGCAGTTAACCCATTGAATATTTGGGAACTAATTTGACTGGCTGCTGTTGCTGCCTAATTGGCAGCAACAGCGCCCAGTCAAGTTAGTTTCAAAATATTTAACAATATTTATTAAACATATTAAAAAGTAAAAACATACATTTCGTACACTTGATGTCCTATATTAAGCATTTCTGATGAACTGTGATACGTCATTGATTACGTATTTTAATTCTGACAGCCTACATGTGACATAATTGATTATACCATCATATTGTTGACTGACAGATTGGATTCCTCTACATCCTCGGCCAAAAAAAGCTTCTGTAGGATCCATTTGCAGGCCAAAAAAAAAAGGTGTTTTTAAAGATTTACTAATAGAATATTTTCCGACTTAATAAAAGCCAGTTCCGTGATAAATTTCCAAAAAAAGCCTCTTGATTTTTGTTTTTTGACCATTAACCCTTTAAGCCTTGAACTTATTCAATGTATAAAATGTCTATTTGCAGACCAGGAGAAGACTATTTTTGAAAATTTACCACTCGAATGACTGGCTCGGTTATCGAGCCAGTCATTCAAGTGGTGAATTTTCAAAAATTTCTCTTGGTCAGCAAATGGGCATTTCTTAAGACTACTGCAGAAGCCATTTTTGGCTGATATGAGGGTTAAAGGGTTAAATCATTAAACTCTTACTTATTGTTCGCTTACCTGTCCTGAGAATGGTCAAGTGACGGCCTCGGTCATCCATCCATCCATCCATCCATCAACCTTTGCTTTAAAACTATACCTGATAACAGATATGCTTTAGAGGTTAAGAAGTCGAACCAAAACTGGTAACTGCTAATGAATTTCAGCAAATCAGTAAAATACGTACCTCCCAATACAGCTATTTCCATTATAATGGCATTAGTAGAGCTAAGTATTCCGCCTGACAGTAGTGTCAGCATTTTCAAAGTAGTAAATTTGGTATCCATGGCTCATAATATATATATGCGCCCTGATTATCTTCAAACAAAGACCTAAATTTCCCGCCAATTTATCAAGTCATGAAGTCAACTCACTCAGAGTTATTTTAACTAAAGTTTAAGCTTGTGTATCCTTTTCCTTGGTTGCAAAAGGATGGACAAGTAGGGAAAATCACGAACTGTTAAAACTCGATGTTTATCCATCCTTTTCATGGTTTACCAAATGCGGACACGTCGGCTAGGATTTTCTTGGACATCCAGGGTCAAGATTTCCATGACTATCCTTGGTCTTCTGAGGTAATGAGGAAAACGATGGACAATTTTTCACAATGGTCGCTACCTTAGGCAGCAAAGTCTTCCAATCCAATTATGTTAAAAATATTCAACAGTACGTTTTATTTTGTTTGGGAAACATTTTAACCCTTTGACCTTCATATCAGCCAAAAATGGCTTCTGCAGTGTTCTTGAGAAATGTCCATTTGCAGACTAAGAGAAGACTATTTTTGAAAATTTATCACTGGAATGAAAAAGTTCAGGTGTTAAAGGGTTATGCTGAGCTGTACTGTATGTAGTCATGACAGTAATTATCTTTACGTAATATTGAATATTTTCAGGTGAGCTTAACGTTAGCGTCGACGTTGACGAGGTCATCTCTCAAGCCAAATCACCTCGTCGTTTCCAGTGCTCCTGCCAGGAAGTCGAGGAACAGATCCTAGACATGGCAAAATCAGCTTATACGAACATCCGTCGGCGTGATCACACACCCGCCGGTTTTGAACAATTCAAGAAAGAACTTTCACAAACTAATGAAATAATTAAGGACACGATGGAAATAATGCATTCTGTAAAGATTCTTTGTAAACACGGTGATATTAAGAACATATCCTCGGGGAGTGTGAAATTCACGCTTTATATAATCTCATCGGAAAAACTCAGGCAATTATGGGATATGTATAAATCTGGGCATTTGTTGTCACGACTACAAGCAGGATTAGTTACAAAGGCATTGTTGCGGAGATTTCACGCAAGAAGGATTCGTCTAGGTGTGAGAATATCTGAAGGAGAATACATACAGTGTTTGAGAGAGTTAGGTAAGCATCATCAGTATTAGTAATTATTGGGCAAGATTTGGAAAAAATATTTCATTTCTCCTCACGGAATGTCCATTTGCAGGCAAAATAAGATTATTTTTGAAAATTTAATAGTGGAATGGCTCGGTTATCGAGCCCTCATTCCAGTGGTACATTTTGAAAAATATTCGTTGGCCTGCAAAGTGACCATTCCTTAAGATCATTGCAGAGGCGGTTTTGACCAGATTCGCCATGAAATGATTAATCTTCATTTCAAATATATATTTTTATGCAATGAAATCTTCTGTCACGTTTAGATACAATTGTATCTCGTGACTGTTTCAGAGATGGCGCTTTACAAACTATACATGTAACAATATTTTCCTCACGATCGATAAACATTATTTACCAATAGAGACGACAAATGTGATTCCTAAAGTCCTTTAACAGTAATAGTCAGGATAGGTTAACAGAATCAAATGTTTTACTGGCGAGTTAATCGGGAGTAGCGCCCTAACGCTGGTTAAGTCTCTAGTGAGAACACAGCCGTAGTCAATGCCAAATGAAGACTATTTTTTTTAATTTACCACTGAAATAGTCGGCTCGTTAATTGTCTGCCTGCTGAGTTTCTGCAGACGACATTTTTCATGGGAGTTAACTCTGGATATAATGAATATTTTGAAAACAATTTGACTGCTTAGCCACCAACAACCTTCAGTCAAATTGTTTTCAAAATATTCAGCTGGTTCAGAGTTATTGACCAATTGAAATTGTTGTCAGGTGATTTGCAATAATCAGACAGCCAAAAGCCAACCCATTCTAGTGGTAAATTCTTTAAAATCGTTCTTCTCTTGGCGAGTGCAAATGGATATTTCTCAGGATGATTGTAAAGGCCTTTTAAAAGGACAGATATATATATATGGAGCTGGTATTTAGGAAGTCCAATCATGAACTTTTGGGAGTATTATACTCCCAGACTTACTTTAGCGAAAGCCATACATAGTCCTGATACAAACACTAACTGAATTAGGGGGGACAAGATCAACCCTCCAGGTTTTTGTGACAATTTGTAAAAAATGTTCCAGATTTTTTTCTTCTAACCATGAACCCAAGGTCAGGAACAACGTTTCTTGTGTTAAAATTTGAATCAAATCAAATCAGTTGTTTTTAACCATTTAACCCTGCAATTTGTTCCAACAAATTTAAATTTTCCCATAGAAAATGTCCATTTGCAGATCAAGAGAAGACTGTTTTTGAAAATTTACCACTGGAATGACTGGCTCGGCTATCGAGCCAGTCATTCCAGTGGTAAATTTTCAAAAATAGTCTTCTTGGTCTGCAAATGGATATTTGTCAAGACCACTGCAGAAGACATTTTTGGCTGATATGAGGGTTCAAGGGTTAGGCTACAGAGGGACAAATGCTGTACCATCTTCCCGTTATGAGGCAAGGGTAATTACTTTCCATTATCGTTCATTTTATTTTTAATAATACTCTGTTCAATATTAATAAATGTACAGTATGGTTCAGAAGTAACTGAACATGTTTCCAAAAGCAAAATAACATGTACTGTTGAATATTTTGATCTTTAATTTGATTGGAAGCCATTAGCTATGTCCCATCCATCTCTAGCTTAGCTCCAACCAACACCTCGCTCGTGTTTAGATCGATCGATCTCTGAACTCCCTGTCTCAAGTTTTCCAGAAAATTATACAGGTATGCTATTGAATATTTTGGAACTAATTTAACTGGACGCTGTTGCTGCCTATGACATGTTTATTAAATAGAGACATACAATTTGTACAATGTGCCAGACTATTAAGAGTTAAAGACGGGCCAAATACAATCATTTATGACGGAATGATTATGACATCATCCTACACGCCGCTTAGATGATTGTTACAGATGATAGATGGATATTCTGGAAAGGTGAATTTCTTACATCATGTTCGAAATTGTACTAATTAACATGTTTCTTATATTTATGAGCTGTACTGTATATTATTATAACATATTTCAGAAGCCAAGACACGTCGTTTGCGATCTCATGAAGACATTGGATCTGAGCTTCAATCGCACCATGCGTCTAGTCAGCAAACAAAAACCTGTAAAAGCCTTAATTTGCCTCAGGTATGTGCAAACTATTGATGTCGTCTGCTAGGTCCCTGTCATGCATGTTGTAAATAAAGAAGTACATGTAATTGAGGAATCCAGTTTATCGATCAATCGTATGATGTCATAATGAGCCTCGTTGTGACTTCCATTGGTAATGTCCGCCTTCCGGTTCATTTTACAATTTTACATCTTGTGTAAAATTATGATGACAACCCGGTACAAAATTGTTTTAAAAATATGCAAATTATGCAAGATATCCTATATCTGCTTTAGATGATATAATTGTAACTTGCACAACTTGTATATTACTTATATTTTGGTGAACAAATCAGACGCAGTAAGAGTGTTTTGTTGAACAAAAAACATGGTTTACAATGCCCTCACACTTATCCAACATTTTCGGATTTTTCACGGTATTTATACCGATATTCGAGAAATACCAGTACATGAAGTGATATGGATACTGGTATTCATTTTTGTGCTACTGTGAAGCCTAGGGTATACTATTTTAACCCTTTAATGGTCAAGATTTTTCACAAAAATTTTAATCTCCCCTCACTGTAAAGGTAATTTGCAGGGCCAAGATAAGAAAATTTGAAAATTTATCACTGGCGTAACTGGCTGGATTACCAAGCTATTCATCCCAGTTGTAAATTGTCAAAAATAGTCTTATTTTCACCTGCAAATGAACATTCTGCAAGACCACTGCGGAGGCCGGTTTTGGCCGGCTTGACCATTAAAGGGTTAAATGTGGAGAATTCACAGCAGAATGGTTAAAAATAAAATTGTCAAAGTTAGATATTTTTAAAGGCTAAAATGGCGTGCCTAGATGTAATGAAACGAGATAAAGCTTAACATATGATGATTTCATTACGTATAAATTACTATAATTTTTTGACTCATCAAATTGAATTAGAGGCAGGAAGGAGTCCCTAATTCAAATTCACAACTGAAAATATGAAATTTATTTATATGAATTGAAATCATCATAATGCTAAGATTTATTTCATTTCATTCCATCAAGGGACACAGTTTAAGCCTTTAAAAGAATACAATTTTGACAATTTTATTTTCAACCATTCCGCTGTGAGTTTTGCACCTTTAACCAATCCCTGCAGTGATCCTGGGAAATGTCAATTTTGCAGGCCAAGCAAAGACCATTTTTGAAAATTTACCACTGGAATGGCTGGCTCGATAGTCGAGCCAGTTATTCCAGTGGTAAATTTTCAAAAATTGTCTTCTTGGTCTGCAAAATGGACATTTTCTAAGGGAAAGTTAAATTTTCTTGACCAAATTTGACCATTAAAGGGTTAAGAAAATCCTTCCACACATTATGTATGATATGTAGAAAACCTAAAGGGCTCGACATGCGGGACACTGCCAATCTAGTTAGCGCACCAGGTCCGAAGCGCCAAGTAGGCTTATGCCATGGCGGCCGTCTGTCAGCCCATCCATCAAATCACATATCCTCATTTATGCCTTGACCGATATCAAGCACATTTGGCGGGAAGGATCCTAATTTTCCAGAAATCCTTTAAAACACTACTCCTCCATTATAAATGGCCAGACTTCAACATTGCTTGGGTGGACTAATTCTATGCTGGTAGGCTTCAACATTTCTAATGAGAATTCTGATTAGTCAATATTTCCGGCGGCCATCTTGGATTTTCTGAACATTTTGGGAAATCAGTTTAAAGCTTACTCCTCATTAGCCACTTCACCTAAACTCGTTTGGGAGGACCGGAGAGTGGGTATGCTTCAGAAAATGTACACAGAATTTTCTGAAAAATGGCGGGAGACCGTTTAAAACGCTACTCCTCCTTAACAGGCATTGGATAATTTCAAACAGACTTGACTGGGAGTATACTAGGCTGGTAGGTTTCAGATCATGTATACAGAATTTAAATTGGTAAATTTTTCTGGCAGTCATCTTGGATTTTCTGAAGATCTCCAGAAATCAGTTAAAAGCCTACTACTCATTAACCACTTGGCCGATTTCAAGCAAACTTGGTAAGAAGGAACCTGTAGTGGTATGCTTCAGAAGTCGCATACAGAAACTATGATTAGTCTATTTTTTTTCCGGCAGCTATCTTGAATTTTCTGAAAAATGTCGAGAAATTGTTTAAAACGCTACACATTAACTGCTGGTACAATTTCAACCAGACTTGGCTGGAAAGATACTAGGCTGGTAGGTTTCATAATATATATATATATACAGAATTTTGATTGGTTCATTTTTCTGGTAGCCATCTTGAATTTTCTGACAATTTCTGACAATCGGTTAAAAGCCCTCAGTACCCACTTGGCCGATTTCAAGCAAACTTGGTAAGAAGGACCCTAGAGGGGTATGCTTCAGACCGTGTACATGTATACAGAATTTTGACTATCAACTTTTTTTGCGACCATCTTGAATTTTCCAAAAATTGCCAGGAAATCGTTTAAAACCTTACTCCTCATTAACTGCTCAAGAGCAATTTTAACCATACTTGGCTGGAAGGATACTTGGCTGGTAAATTTCAGAACTTGTAAAAAGAATTTTGATTGGTAAATTTTCGATTCTCTGAAAATTTTGGGAAATTGTTTAAAATGCTACTCCTCATTAACCGCTTGAATGATTTCAAGAAAACTGGGCTGAAAGGACCATAGAGAGGTTTGCTTCTGAGGATGTATACAGAATCTTGATTGGTAAATTTGTTTGGCGGTCATCTTGAATTTTCCGAAAAATTACAGGAAATTGTTTAAAATGCTACTCCTCAATCAAGGTTCAGTGTTAAAGGAAAGAGTACATGCAGAACCAAGAGAGGACTATTTTTGAAAACTTACCATTGGCATGACTGGCTCTATTATCATGTTACGTCATTCCAGACGTAGTAAATTTTCAAATATATCTTTCTGTGTAAGTGGACATTTCTCAAGACCACTGTAGAAGCTGGTGTTTTACCAACTTGATTGTTTACGGGTTAATATAATAACTATAATTCGTCTTTTGCTTTGCTTGTGCTCTAGCCTACATATGTGCGTATTAATTAAAAATAAAGGTCACTTCGCTTTATTTCAAAATAAAATATGACTGCATAAAATTCTTTGTTTATTTATTCATCGCACACAGGCGCACAGGCACACACTCACACAGGCACACACACTCACACACTTATCATTGCTTAGAAACCAATTCATACACACGTATTAGTAAAAAGTAATAGTAAATGTAATTAATTACTTTGTAAAGTAATTGTAGTTAATGAGATTCACAATCCCCACGGTCACTGCATTGAGCCCCTCCCCCTCCCCCCCCTCCCCCCCCCCCCCCCCCTCAAACTTATTCAAGAAAATTCGAATTTTCTCATAGAAAATTTCCCTTTGCAGACCATGAAGGCTGTTTTTGAAAATTTACCACTGAAATGACTGGCTCGATAATCGAGCCAGTAATTCCAGTGGTAAATTTTCAAAAATAGTTTTCTTTTAGTCGACTTTTTTGGCTGATAGTATTAAAGGGTTAAAGTTTGTTTAATAGAACTTGATCTTAGGATCGACCAATCAAAATTCTAGGCTTGATGTCCATTTTGGATTTTTTATTGGCTGGATGGAACCTGATTGTGTGGTCAGCGTTCATCATTAATTTCCCGCTAAATATCGATTGTACTGAATTCACAATTTTGTATTTTATGTCTTGTTACTGCTGAATTTAAAGTTTTAGATGTCTGTTGAAATGCTAATGGTTCAAATGTTAATGGCCCAGGTGAGCGCTAAGGCCCTTGGGCCTCGTGTTTTATTAATACATTGTATTAGGCAGTTTATTTCATACTTTAACCGTCATAGAATGCATAAAAACATCTTTGAGCGATAAATGTATTCACTATACAGGCAATGACAGGGGAATCCACATTCGTGTTCTCGCGTGATTTATGCTAATGCATAAAAGTGAGATATCATCAACCAAATCGTCCCACACGAAATCACCCAAGGGAACAAATATCTTGCCAATAAATATAATACTGGGTGTATTTGCTGATTAGGAATAGTGAAATTATTAATCGAACTGTTTTACAAAAACTATCTTGTGTGTATAATATGATATTAATTTGCGATATTGACAACACCTGTTCGTATTTAGCAGGCCTTCCAGTCATTATATAATTCAGTGGATTGCCTCGAATCACAAGAGATTTAATTTTTGCAACAGACCCGCCAACATAAGAAGTAGTCTATCTCGGTTTAATTCCTCGAGTGCTCAAGCAATTTTTGTACGGGTGTCTGATTCTGTTATGGATCATTTTATGTTGATCATTTTCATTACTGAAAATGGCGGTGCAATAAGGTACATGTACATAAAATTGTACACCTTGGTGCCGCTTTGGCATGTTTGGCCTAATATGTTGGGCCAAAAAATATGACCAAAGTATAAACTAATCTGTAGTACGCACCCCCCCCCCCCCTTCTAAAAGATCTGCGTATAATATACAAGAAAGTATGGTATGCTCAAAATATTCAACAAAATATCATGTTCAAAATTGTACTTTATAGCGTACGTGTTTCTGTCTGTTTTGGAAACATGTTACACGTAGCTTATATATGAGCTCTACTATATATGTGACACTCCACCGAAAGATCGGATTTCATTTGTGCTATCGATGTGAACTGACAATACATTAAATCGAAAATCATGATTATTTTTTAAATTGTGTATTTAAATGATTTTAAATGATTAAAAATTAAATAATAGAATAAATAATCTTGAATAATTTCTACTGCATAAAATATTTCAAAACCTACCTCTCAAGTATTAGCGTAGTAGGGCTGTCAGTACAGAGGGCTGTCAGAACAGAGGATCGCCGATCGGCAGCTACAGGAGGGAGGCGGGCTGTCAGAACAGAGGCGTGATAACGTTGTAGCAGCTCGTCCGAACACCCATTTAGACACATCCTCAGTGGTATACCGATCACCTGTGATCAACCACACATTACATGCCCATTTAGAGACACACATTCTACATGGTATACCGATCACACATTACAGGTCTAATCATCCAGAGATGAATCTGATCAACATGAGTGCTTCTCCTGACCTAATAGTAGACAAGTTTCTCGCCATTTACAGCAACCCCCTAGAACTATGGAGTTACGTGCATGGTGTAGGCTGCGCGGCACGGCGGGAAAAGGTGGCAAGATCATTACAAGACCTTGGCGACTGCAAATAGATTGCTTGAGTCCTGGCGTGCTTCTCCTGACCTTATAATCCCAGCAGTAGTAGACGAGTTACTCGCCGGAGGTCCACCAACAGTACAGGAGTCAAGAAGCTATCCACTGACAGAAATGGCATTAATGCGATTATGGAAGTATTTAGATCATCTGCAATGATCTAGATGCTGCCAAGATTAAAGAAGCAAGCCCGAAAATACGGGTGCATTCCGCTCTAATCTCTCCCGGTTCCATCGAGCCCAAATTTGTTACAATCTAGTTGGATATCATACACGGAACGCTGAGAAGACAACATTCTGATGTTCCTCAGAACTGCTTATGCTTTGCTTTCAGCAACAGCTATATTATTGATGCAAACAATTATGCTCTACTTGAGCAGCCTGCGGCAACGTATCCTATGCTCTCCAGAGCGAGACTGATCAAACAAACAAACACGTAGTCACGACCAGTGTCACATTGGCATGAGGGGATTACCCACAGGCCCTTCGAGCTGCCTTGGCAATGCTCACTTGGCAGATTGCTAAAGCGACTACCATCTGCACCATGGCAGACTCTGGTGTGTTCACATGTGACACAGAGGATCTGGTGCCGCATCACCTGCCTTAATGACCACCTGTGTTACCGACCACCTAGCTGTAGCTGATGAGACCTATGGTAGGTGCTAACCTGTCTTTAGTGATCACCTGTCTTTAGAGATGGAATCGTGCTCTACATGCGCTCAAGCTGAATACCAGCGGTGCGCGATACATAAACCTTGGCGATGTTCTTACCTCCGAGGTGGTACTGACCCTCAAGTGCCAACTCCAGATCCTCGAGGCCACTGGTTAGACGCAGTAGGCATACGACTTCATCTCCTGTTGATAGAGACAGCAATCAGCCCGATTGCATAGCTCACCGAGAACATTAGTCCGAGCCACTATAAGTTTGAAGTCATTTAGCTCACCCACCTACTGGACCACCCCTTCATTATGAACCAGGACTGCCACAGCTACACAATCTGAGACACCTCGTCGCAATATCAACTCTAGGCGCTGGTTATCCGTGGCCTGGACCTGCTGGTTGTCTCGCTCTACATGTAGGATTCGCTGTCTAGAACCCTCCCATTTTAGTTCCTGGTCATTCTCATCATGCCAGACGTGAAGTCGTGGAGAGGTCATCGTTACTCCATCAAGATGTTCGGTGTACACACGAAGGAACAGCTTGTCCTGCATCAAGGCCGGGTTCACGTGCGTTCTCGAGGAGGGAGAAGAGTGGCACCGCAACAGGCATTTCTACATCGCTGTAAGTTGAATTCTGTGAAACCTTCATTACGTCCGACGGCATAGTACCACTTCCCCTTCACATAGTAGGCCGGTCCACAAGCTAGAGGAGCCAGGACTCGATACTCATTGTTTATGTAGGTGGTGTCTAAGGTGGTGTTGTTCTGCACAATCTCCCACCTGCTCACCATCTGCGGGAACTCGACATCCTCCTCAGTGCTCTCGAGCTTAAACTTGAGCACCATACTCCAAATCTCATGGATCTGTCCGGAAATAGTGAAGTCGATGTACTTCCCCGCAGTGGAGAGAGAGTTCGCATCATGGATACTAGGTCGAATGACTGTCAAGCAGTCCCTTCGAGGATCGGTGTGGTGCGAGGTCATTGGTTCACCCGCTCCATCAGGATGCCGCACGTACTGCTGCATTGTTTAAACGTCTAGCTATATATGGCGATGTGTAAAGTACTACTTCACGAGTTCGTCTTCAATACGCAGCCCTACTACTCTACTACTCTCTCAATTTACTCTTTAATAAGCTTCAGGTCGTGAACATTGACATCTCAGCGAATGTATGTCCATTTGCAGGCCAAGAAACAACTATTTTTGAAATTGTATTACTGGAATGACTGGGTCAAGCATCGAGCCAGACATTCCAGTGATACATCTTCAAAAAAGTCTTCTCTTGGCCTACAAATGGACACCGCTAACCACCATTGCAGCTTTCGTGATTGATACAATGTATGTCATAGTTTGTTGTTACCGGTATGTCTTGGTAATTTGTACCCAGGCTGATTAATCGAGTAATCACGATTACTCTTAAATAATCGATCGTGATCACTCAAAGCAGTAATCGCACAAGCCTCCATTATTCGGCACACTTCGATCATGTGGATCATAAAACTTACTACAATCCATGTTTAATTTTCAGTATATGTCTATATCAGACAGTGCTTTATTGGATTGTGAAAATGTGTCCGCTAGTCCTCGTCGTTCTCTCGATCTTCCTAGTCCGGCATCAGCGCAGAGGCATGCGCTGTCAGAAATGTAAGTCAATGAAATACAAATAACCTGTGTTAAATGACATCATTTACATGTACCCTTTCACTGACACATCCCTGAAAATGTAATTTCTTTCTGATTCATAGTATATTCTATTGAATATTTTTGAAAAAAATATAACTTGAAGCTTCCAATCATATTAATTTCAAAATATTCAACATGTTTTCTGTATTATTGTCTCGGAATTTAGCTATATGGAGAATTCATGGATCATGAAAGGGTTAATGAGTAACCCATCCACAAACAGTGGTCTGGGAAATATTTTAGAAATCTTACTATTGTAATGACTGGCTCAATAACAGATCCGATTATTCCACTGGTGAGTTGTCTAAAATGAATATTTTCTACCCAACAATCTGTTATTGTAAAACTCTCACCATCAAAGAGTTAAAGTAATTGAGGTGTTTCAAATGCTGTAAGTATTTCTATTTAAATACTTTACAAAATCATGTTGGTCAATTGCGTCATGGATATTTGACTCATTGGCTAATGAATTCCATTGGTCAGTGACATCAGTGACACTTGCCCCATTGACAAATGGTGCTTGTTCTCTTGGTTCAGTTGTGCCAGTGCCACGTGTGTTGTTAGTCATCAGTGGTTAAGGATGATTGCCCCATTGACAAATGGTGCTTGTTCTCTTGGTTCAGTTGTGCCAGTGCCACGTGTGTTGTTAGTCATCAGTGGTAAGGGTGATTGCCCCATTGACAAATGGTGCTTGTTCTCTTGGTTCACTTGTGCCAGTGCCACTTGCATTGTTAGTCATCAGTGGTTACGGATGATTGCCCCATTGGTCAATAATGATAATGACCATTGCTCACAGTTATGCTTAGCCGATTGACCAAAGGTACTAGTTGTGCATTAATTAACCCTTACCACTCTGGTGTCAAAATTTTTAATTAAAAGATGAACTGGTGTTAATTTTTCAACAAATGCAGTGGGAAATGGTGCTGTCGTATTCCACCAATATTGTTTAAAAATGTACACCAGTTTCTTTGATATTGATGCAGGAGAAGATAGAATCAGAGTGGTAAGGGTTACGGTAAACATGTTCTCAGTTCCTCATCAGCCAGGTGAGCATTATGGCCCCTGAGCCATTTATTTCACTCTTGAAAAACGTCCTGCATGTTTCTGGCTTTAAATGGCCAACCATAATTACGATCGTGTTTGCGGAAGACGGAGCACAAAAAGATACTCTCATCTGTCCCGATGCTAATGACCAATCAATAAACAGCGCCTGACTTTAAATGAAAATCCGACAAGAATAATAAAAAATACTTCAAATGGAAAGTCGGCTTTTAAGCGAGTTTCTTTCTGAATTAAAGGAACGATAGATTAAAGAGATCTGAATATGAAAGCTACTGAATATTTTGAAAACAATTTGACTGAATGTTGTTGCTGTCTTACGTAGCAATAAGGTTCAGGCAAATTATTTTCAAAATATTCAGCACGATGTTACCTATTTGAATAAATATTCTTCATGGTATATAGAATTAAATCTGTCAAACAACTGAAGATCGACTGCTCAGGTAATTGGCGATGATAATCAAATCAACATCGCTTTCTTTACCTGTATTTGCTGTGCTTGAGAACGCGAAAAGATGCCGTTAGAGTTGTCAAGGTAACGTCATTACAGTATCAGCACAGATAACAGTGGCATCTCTCCTCGCTATACGGATTCCGTCACATGTTCTGTTTGTACTTGTTTGCTGTGCTTGTTAAGAAAATAGCACTGACAACGATACTTTGTGGACATAGTTGTAGTAATATCAATGTATGGGGACAATAATAGAATTGATTAATCCAATATGTCTAGTGTTTTATTCCTTTTGTCATGGTCGATATTCCTAGCACATTATTTTCTCCACACAATTTGAAGAAACTGTTCTGATTGCCTCCATCCATCCATCTGTCTCTCTGTCTGGCTATCTGCTCTGAAACCTTTGGCAGAATTTAACCAAATTTGTTAGGCCATCAGTACAGGATTTCATGTTTCTTGTCATCTGTACTCATTGGTTTACAGCATTGCAAAAAACATGAGCAATTATCAAGAGATTTCACATCCACCATTGATGGATAAAACCAAAGATGAATGTTAACACAGCCATACTGACACAATAATAAAAGTAGATGATTGATTTAGCTGTACAGTAGCTATGTATTTGAAACAGTCTCAATTTATTTCGGTATGTTAGGAGATGGTTTACTTTATCGTTAGCTATTCTGAAGTTGTGAGTTTTTCCATCACTTACACACATGTTGTGTTTTCCTCATACTCACATTGGTTTCCATCTGTGGTTATGTCAAGAAACAAGTAATCCATTATTGCTGATCTTGTGTCAGATACTAGTGTAGGGAATGGACCTTTCCATTTTTAGCTATGCCCCACCCATCACTAGCTAAGCCCCACCCACACCTTGCTGTGTTGGGATTGATCGATCCCCAAATGCCCTAGCTATCAATATTTATATTGGTATCCAGCCCCTGTGTGCCAGCAGGTGGGGTCAAAGGTCAAATATACAAATTCGTTTTACGCGTATCTTCCAAAACCTTTTGGTGGAATACAGTCAAATTTATTTCGCGAGTTACCCATATCATTGTCTATTGACATTTGTATTTGGCCTTCCCCACACTGTGGTGGGGATTGGCAGCAACAGCACCCAGTCAAATTAGTTTCACAATATTCAACAGCTTAACTGTATTAGTTACCTTGAGATTCTGAGAATTCAGGATTCAAAGTTTATAAATTGATTCCAACACACATGCAAAGTGGGCAGAGTGTAGCGAGAAATGGGCGTGGCATAGCTAGAAATGGGCGTGGCATAGCTAGAAATGGGCGTGGCATAGCTAGAAATGGGTGTGGCATAGCTAGAAATGGGTGGGCCATAGCTAGAAATGGGCGGGGCATAGCTAGAAATGGATCTGTTAGCAAACATCATAACATTTTGCCGTGACATCAAAAGTATCTATCTTGAAAACAATGTTGCTGAAAGCTGTTGCGTTTACATTTTAACTGTTAACCCCAAGATTGGCTCAAACACACATCCATTCGAGAATAGTTATTGAAAAATCGGTCATAACTGTCCATTTTGAAAACAAAGTTGTTGAAAGCTGTTGTTTTTGCCTTTAAACCCACAACTTGTATATATGTTTGGGATTTCACAGACAAGCTTCTACCCATGTTTAGAGAAGATCACTCCAGTAGAACAAGAGTTATTGAGAAATGTCACACAGAGAAAGATGAAGTAGCAGCACTCCATGCTCACATTAACCCTTGCATCTAGCGATGCAGGTACAGATAAATGTTCCATGTTTTAGCATGTGTGGTTTTACACCAGAGTACATGTGACGGCCATTAACTCATATTACATACATGTAAGTGACAACTTGTTTCTGGGGCCGTATTCACCAAGGGTCTTAAGTACAAAAAGATGTGTAAATATGGCGTACGTAAAAGAAAATGAATCTATAGCCACCTCGTGAATACGACATAGTCGGGGTTTCTAAATAGGTGTTGGAAGTTAGGTGCGTGCATAAGTAAGGCACTTTTTGTGAATACAGCCCCTGGTGACTAGCGTCTTTATTCTCACAGATCGGTCAAGAAAACTCCAATTTTCTCACACAAAATATACATATGCAGACCAAGAGAAGACTATTTTAAAAAAATAACCGAGCCAGGCTTCGTCTGCAAATAGACATTTTCTATGAGAAAATTTAAATGTTCTTGAACAAATTTGAGTGTTAACGGGTTAATAGGTTACGTTGCTAATCTCGGTCAGATCTCACTATCATTTATCATAACTTCTCACTTTATTACAGCCACAGAAACGTTACCACGAAACTTCATGAAAGCTTAAAGCGACACTCACCGTGCCATTCATGTGAAACCACACAGACCACGGTGAAACTACCATCATCACCTCTTTGCCGTCCAAATAATAATATGACATCATCAAAATGTATGAACTCGCAACCGGTTTTATATCGTAAGCGTCTTCGCTCACGTATGGTACAGGATAGCATGCAGAGATGGTGGAATGACAGCTGATTGGTTAGTTTTTAGTGATTGACAGTAAAACTCTTTGAACCCGAATGACCAATTGTATGAGAAGTTGTTTACGATTTAATAATAATTCACCTTTCCAGAGTATCAATCCATCATCTGACTTCGTATGATGTCATAATCAGCTCAGCGCGTGTATGATGACGTCACAATCATTACGTCACAAAGGGTTCCATATAGACCGTCACCAAATCTTAAACAGTCTGACACGTTGTATGAATTGTATGTATTTGTAATTCTTAGCTATTTAATAAACATAGTTGAATATTTTGAAACTAATTTGACTGGACGCTGTTGCTGCCTTAGGCAGCAACAGCGCCCAGTCAAATTAGTTTCAAAATATTCAACAGCTTGCCTGTGTAGTTTTTGGAAATTAATAGTCAGTGTTCAGAGATCGATCGATCCCAACATGAGCGAGGTGTGGGAGGAGCTTAGCTAGAGATGGGCGGGGCATAGCTAAAAATGGAAAGGTTTATTACGCGTACTTTGTCACTAATCTGACGAGGAGCTGTTTGCTGACAAGGTACCAGTCAGATTAGTATATTAACCTTATAGCACTCATGCTGGCCAACAACGCCTTCTGTAGTGGTTTTGAGAAATATTCATTTGCAGACGAAGAGAAGACTATTTTTCCAAATTTATCACCGGAATGATTGGCTTGATAACCAAGCCAGTCATTCCAGTGGTAGCTTTCCAAAAATAATGTCTGCAAATAGACATTTTCTATGACAAAATTAGAATTTTCTTGAACAATTTTGAGCGTTAAAGGGTTAAAATATAAATCAACTTAAAGGTACAATTGTTAAAATTATTAAGTACAAATTAATTTAAAAAAATTTAAGTTGTGAAATTGAATTAGAGACACGAATCCCTAATTCAACTTCACAACTAAACAAATTATATTAATTTATGCAGAATGAAATTATCACATGTTATGATTTATTTCCTTTCATTACGTTTGGGTACACAATTTAAGCCTCTAAAATTATACAATTGTAACAATTTTATTTTCAAGTATTTTGGTGTGAATACGCACCTTTAACCGTCAGGTATGTTTTTCGTCTAAATGTTGAGTTTCGGAACTTTGGGTTTGAAGGTGTTTGCTGTCAGCTTAGCAAGCTTTCTGTGTCTTTGATGTTCCAATCGAAACCTGCACAGTATTATCTCATTCTATTCACGTAATTTATACAATCAAACCTGCTTGTGAGAGCCACCTCCATGATACTGCAGGTTACTGGGCCAATACCGGCCCATATTAGCTCGGTATTAAACTAGGACTGGCTCAGTGATCTACTTTATCAGGGCGGGATCTTAGCCCAGAAGTATCTTGGTTCTTAATCAGGGTTCGTAGCGATGATTGGGAGTGCTTGAATTCAGAATTTGTTTTTCAGGAATTTTAGCAAAAATTCTCTATTTTTTTGTGAATCCTTTATTCAGGACTGAGTTAGAATTACATAATGCTGTAATGACTGAACTTTTAACTGAAGATTGAAGGTTGACTGTCCATTTGCAGTCCATGAGAAGACTATTTTTGAAATTGTACCACTGGAATGACTTCTTGGTTTATAGCGAGCCAGTCATTTCAATAATAAAATTTCAAAATAGTCTGCCTGCAAATGGACATTCCTCAAAACCATTGCATAGCCCACTGCGGAACGGCTTGACCATGTGAAGTTTGTGGAAATAGTACAACTTCTGGAAAGATGGTAAAAACTCCTTAAAAAGTTGAACAAAATCCTTACAAGTGATTGAATTTGAACATTGCCTGAGACTCTGAGCTTTGATATTGTGTCTATAATAGGGGGTTGTTAGGATGTTGACCCTTTAACCATCAAACTTGTTCCAGAAAATTTCAATTTTCTCATAGAAAATGTCCATTCGCAGACAGAGTATTTTTGAAAATTTACCACTTGAATGACTGGCTCGGTTATCGAGCCAGTCAATCCAGTGGTAAATTTTCAAAAATAGTCTTCTATTGGTGTGAAAATAGACATTTCACATGGCCACAGCAGAGGCTGCTTTTGCCAGCTTGAGTGTTAAAGTATTAAGGGTGATTTGAGGTGTGTTCCTGAATTTGAACTTTTTTCATCAATTGCAGTTTTGGGGCGGGAGTGGGGTGTGTCTATCAAATGTATGTCAAATTGATAAGAGAATGGATGGGTGGATATATTAGTGAATATGTTAGAAATGTTAAAATCTATGATAATTTGTGCATATAATTCGATTGGAATTGCAACACCATCCAGAAAGTGTTCATTGTAAATCATTCCCAATGTGCTAACATATAATATACTGGCTCTGTCTCCCGATATAACATTGCCAACGGCCTTATCAAACTCCGTCCTAATATTTGAAAATTTAGTTAATTTGTAAATTTATAAACATCTCGGTGTTAATTGTTGTCTAGTAGATGGAGTTAGTTTCTAATGTTTAGGCAAACTCATGACTTGTATTGTTAGCGAATTCATGTATACTTTGGAATGTATTTGTGAAGTGCTTTTTATACGCCCACATTTCCTGAAGATGTACATGTATTATGGGATGGAGCTCGCCATGTGTTCATCCATCTGTCTGTCCAACTATTTCTTCTCCGGATCAGATCACTGAGTTTTGAACCTACACTTGCAATGGAGGGAATCGATCTGTCACGCAAGTATATGATGTCATAATCAATCACGTCACATGTTAGCTGACGTCACATTCAAACTGTCTTAGCTCTGTCTGTTTAACTTGTTTAAGAAACAATCTGTTGACTATATTAGGCAGCAACAGGCCCCAGTCAAATTAGTTTCGAAATATTCAACAACATACTTGTAGTTACGTGTACCTTGAAATTGGGATTCTGGGAATTCCAGTTTCAAAGTTTAAAATTGGCTCCAATATGCATAAATTGTGCGTGGATCTTAGATAGAAATTTGGGGAGCAAGTAGGGAGAGACGGAACGCCATGATTTCATTTCGATTGATTAGGTAACCATTTAATTAGCAAATTAGGTCAAGAAAATTTAAATATCTGCTTATTGAATGTCCATTTGCAAGCCAATATAATACTATTTTTGAAAATTGACCACTAGAATGACTGGCTCAGTGGAAAAGTTTCAAAAATAGTCTTCTCTTGGCTTTCAAATGGATATTCCCCAAGGCGACTTTAGAGGCCGGTTTTGGCCAGCTTGACCATGAAATTGTTAGAACTTTGTAAGATCCGGATCTCAGCGAATACGCTTGTAATTTTCTTTTAGTTTACATGATTGGTATATTATGGTGTCATTCATGATTTCATTTCGGCGAAATCTGTCCATATTGACCAGAGTTATCTCACCCTACAAACTTATTCCAACTTCTGTGTTTTGCGGGCGTATATTGAGTTTCACTAAAACCGTTGTTGATTTAATGTTGTTGGTAAATTACCATATGATATGTTTTATGCAAAGGTATTAAACCTTTCGCTTTTTAACGTAGTATATTTTGGAAATTTTTAAAAAGTAAATGTATAGTTAATAGTTTTATCGCAAATTAAATAATTTAACTTTAAAATCGAACCATATTATTATTATTGTTATATAAATAGTCAGTTATATGACTCGATTATGGACTCGGTTAAAAATATAAAAATATGTTAATATTATATTAATATATACTGCAACAGTAATAAATTATGTAATTACATATAAATTTATCATCATGTCTATTTATTAACCCTTTAATGGCAAAATTTGGTCAAGAAAATCAAAATATTTGCTTATTGAAAGTCCATTTGCAGGCCAAGAAAAGACTGGGGTTTTTTTAAATTTACCGCTGGAATGACTGGCTCGATATCCGAGCCAGTCATTACAGTGGTAAATCTTTAAAAATAGTCTTTTCTTGGCCTGCAAATGGGAATTTTTTAAGACCACTGCAAAGGCCGTTTATTGCCAGATTTGCCATGAAAGGGTTGATGTCCTAGATTAGTTTGTAATGCAAAATCTAGATAGAATTTGATGAATCTTAAATAACTTAGTGGTGGCATTTTTGTGTGCCTTGCAAACGTTTCGTGTGCCTTGCAAACTATCAGATATTTTTACGTTTCAAAATATGATCAGTAGGTAATCAGTATTTTATTTGTGTTCACATTAGTTGTCGAATAAAATGGCTTTTAGAATCATTAAATGATACTTCATTAACCCCGTAATTTGGTCGAGAAAATGAACATATTTCCTTATTGAATTTCTATTTATAGACCAAGAAAAAACTATTTTTGGCAATTTACTACTCGAATGACAAATTCGGTTATCGAGCTAGGTGTTCCAGTGGTACGTTTTCACAAATAGTTTTTTATTGGCCTGCAAATGGGCATTCCTCAAGACCACTGCCGAGCCCGGTTTGGGCCAACATGGCCACTAAATGGCTAAGACCTGTGTCTTATAGAACCAGTATCTTATGGGAACAAATGTCATGTGACCACTTGTGTTGACTGCACTGTTCGTTGTTTGGAATTGTAAATGTTATTCCATGAAATTAATATTAAAATATATATTCATGTAAATTTGTACATATTTCGTCCTCTATCAATTATTGTATTTGTTAATTTATTTTAAGAATTTTACAATCAAGTTTTAAGTTATTTGTTATGAATGATCGATTATTATAACGAATTTATTAAAGATGTATGGTATTGTGTATCATTACGTCGATGACCAATGGTCATCATGAGCATAGCTCTATGAACCCTTTACTGATCAAATTGGCCATACCAGGCCTATGCTGTTGTCTTGAGAAGTGTCCATTCGCATGCCAAAAGAATGTTATTTTTTAAATTTCACCACTGGAATGACTGACTCGGTAACTGAGCCAGTCATTCCAGTGGTGAATTTTCAAAAATATCATCTTAGTCTGCAAATCGACATTTATGAAGCTAAACTTTTTTATTTTTGGCCCAAACATGACCATTAATGGTTGAATATGCATGTATAAACAGTTACTGTAAATATAGTGCTTTGTTGTATGACTGTCATTCAGCCTAAATAATGTATTCTCATAAATACACTGAGTTCCATTCTCGATGGACTTTGTAAACGATTACCACTTCCATCCAGACATGTTATCCTTTAATAGTCAAATCAGTTCAATAAAATTTTAATATCTGCCTATTGAATGTCCATTTACAGGCCAAGAGAATATAATTTTTGAAAATGTATCACTGGAATGGTAAATTTTCAAAAAGTGTATTCTCTTAGTATGTAAATGGACATTTGACAGGACCATAACAGAGGCCGGCTTTGGCCGGTATGAGGATTAAAGGGTTAAGTACTTCACAAATAATATGGAAATAATGTGACATACTGGTAATAATATTAACCCTTTCACGACGAAGCCGGCCAAGACCGCCCTCTGTAGGGGTCTTGAGGAATATCCATTTGCAGGCAAAGAGAAAACTATTTTTGAAAATTTACCACTGGAATGACTGGCTCGATAACCGAGCCAGTCAATCCAATGGTAAATTTTCAAAAATAGTCTTCTCTTGGCCTGCAAATGGACATTCAATAAGAAAATATTTGAATTTATTGAACAAATTTAGTCATTAAAGGGTCAAAGGCCCAAATTCACATTGTTGATGGCGATTATAGAAACGGGCCACGTCCATGCGTCCGTCCGTCTGTCTGCAAATAGTTTCCGTTCGATAACTTCAGTTAGCTTGAATGGATTCATTTCAAATTTCTAATGTCAACTCTTTGTGACATGACCTCTGTGGGGAGTGTATATCGACAAAATGTGTCCAGACACACCAGAGTTATCTCCCTTGTTCGATTAAAAAAATAGGGATTGTGCTAAAAAGCCGTGGTCAGGGAATGACTGTGACCAGAAGTGGTCTTTTTAAAAAATTGTATACCTTTAGCGGCTTAAATTGTGTACCTCTCTTTGTCTGTTAATGGAAATTCTCTAAGCAAAGATTTAGATTTAGATTTTCATGACCACTTGCACTTGAAAGGGTTAAAATATTTTTAAAGAAATTACCTAAAAAATAATAAATTTAATTAAATGTATCCGTATATTTGAATATATACTTAATAAATTTTACCTAAATGTAGAAATTTTAAATGTATGACATTAAAAATATTTCAACTATTTAAAGCTAGAGGATAAGAATGGCCAAGTGAGCTTATGTCATGGCGTCCGTCCATCTGTCTGTCATCCATCCGTCAACTTTTGCTTTAAATTGCTACTATTCATTAACCACCTGGCAGATTTCAACCTAATTTGGCTGGAAGAAACATATGGCGGAAGGGTTCAGAACTTGTATACAGAATTTTAATTAGTCAATTTTTGGGGCAAATATCTGATTTTATGAAAAATTTACAGTAAATTGGTAAAATGCTATTCCTCATTAACTGCTTGGCAGATTTCAACCTAATTTAGCTGAAAGGACCCTAGGAGGTAGGCTTCAGAACTTGTGTATAAAATTTTGATTGGTTGACTTTTTTGGTGCAAATCTTTGATTTTATAAAAGATTTACCAGAAATTGTCAAAACGCTTTTACTCCTTAGCTGCTAGGCAGACTTCAATCGAATTTGGCTAGAAGGACACTGTCATGGTTGGCTTCAGAATTTTGCTGTCTAAAATCTTAGATTTTAAGAAAAATGTACTGAAAATTGTTAAAATACATCTCCTTACGTACTTGGTGGATTTTGACTAAATTTGACTGGAAGAATCCTACGGTGGTAGGCTCTATAAGTTCTATTCAGGATTTTGATTGGTTAATCCTTAATCAATGGCCCGATTTCAATGAAACCAGGTAGAATGATCTTATGGCAGTAGGTTTAAAGATATCAAACAAGAATTTTGATTGTTATCTTGGATCTTCCGACAATTTCCATTATGTTTATTTAAATGCAAATGGTTCAACTGCTAATTGTCCGGGTTAGCGTCACAGGCCGTTTGGCCTCTTGTTTTAAAAATAATTTCTTATTTGATGTCAAATATATACTTTTAAAATTTAATAAAGTAATATATTATTGATAGTATATAATTACAGTAACTGTAATTTAGAGATTTAAGCGATAAGTGTTCTGTTGTTATTCACTAATATTTGCTCTCTTTGGCAGCAATCTATAGATCTCATATATAATGTCTTGTATTGTATTTATATATTAACCGTTGACTCATCAAGATTTGTGAAGAAAATCAAAAACAATTTCCCTAGTCAACATCTATTTGTTGGCCCAGTCAAATCTATTTTTGAAAATTTTCCACGAACTACTGGCAGCCAATGTCTGCCAGCCATTCCAATAGTCAATTGGCTCAATGCTCTTTTCTAATACGTTAACGCAGTAGTGACCGCTAGAAGTGAATTCCAAAGGGACAGTCTTCAAACATAATGACTTCATCTTTCTGAAGATCTATGACAGCTCCTGCCTTCTTCAAAGAAGTACCATCTCTCATTTAGCTACGATCTTTGACGTTTGCTCAGCAGAATTTATTTATCTGTCACGCAAACCGCCGCTTTGTGCCGTGTCTTCCCATTGGTCTATTGCTTCTTCCGGGAAAAATATAACACCCGGATGCGGCCGTTCATAAGTAATTCGTGGTGAAGAAAAATGTTGTCTTGCAAGTTGGCACAAATGATGTACGCGATTGTTCGTGTGAAATAAAGTTATAACAAAGACTAAAAATTATGAGTTCATAATCCATACTCCATCGATGAATGCTTTAAGAAGACCAAGTGATGATGCCCTCTTTTTAGTTAGACAATCTGCTAACTGTCCTTTAGTGGTTGACCAACAATGATGAAAGTGTATTGGTCCTTGAAGATATTTCATTCGATGCAGCGAAAGAGGCAGAGTTAGACAGCTGGAAGAATAATTCCATTTATGTAGAAATTAAGGATGATGGACAGAAATGTATCTACTCGATGGATCTGCAGTGTTAAAGAAACTGATAATGACATTATACACAAAGCGCGTCTGGTTGCACATGGATTCAAGGAAATGGAATCCAGACAGCTACCTAAAGCTTCACCAACCTGCTTATCTGAATCATTTCGTATTATCCTTGCAGTTATCGCTCAGAAACAATGGGAGGACACGACACATAAAGCGGCGGCTTGCGTGACAGATAAATAACTTCTGCCAAGCAAACGTCAAAGATCTTGGCTAAATGAGAGATGGTATGGTGAACAAAAACTAGGGTAGCAGAACCCTCCCCTTCCAAATCCATGGCAGTATGGTGCTGGTTTAGTCTTGATAGAATGATAGACATAGTACTTGAAAGCTCCTCTGACCATTATGATTATGCCATTCTAACAAGCCATTGCTCCACGGACTATATGCAGGTGTAGTTTTGACCTCGATACCAAAGTTTTCTAACATATTACAGAATTAGTCATTGTTAAATTCACCACCGTTATCTCTGTAGATTTTTCTCTTTAATGGTCATATCGGCCAAAACCGGCCTCTACTATGGTCCTATGGAATGTCCATTTACAGGCCAAGAGAATACAGTTTTTGAAAATTTACCACTGGAATGACTGGCTTGATAACCGAGCCAGGCATTCCAGTTATAAATTGTATTCTCTTGGCCTGTAAATGGACATTCAATAAGAAAATATTTAAATTTTCATGACAAAATTTGACCATTCTTGTGCAAATCATGTTTGGGAGCTAGGAATGGATAGATCCAATCTGTCACTCAAGAATATGATGTCATAATCAATTATGTCACATTTAGGCTGGTCACAATCAAAATTTGTAATGAATGACATATATAGGTCCGTCATGAACATTCAATATTCCGTCAGTTGTACAAATTTGATGTTTTTACTATTTAATAAACATTCTGTTGAATATTTTGAAAATAATTTGACTGGGCATTATGGCAGCAACAGCCCTCGGTCAAATTTGTTTGAAAATATTCAACAGATTAACTGTATAGTGAGCATGATTTTGGGATTCTGGGAGTTCATTGTTCAATCGATCCAAACATGTTCAAAGTGGGTGGAGTTTAGCTAGAAATTGATCCCTATATTAGATATCTTACCACCCAAATGGTTTGGGAGCCATGTTAATGGTTTTTATTTAAAACTGCCTCTAATAAAACCCAATCATTGTTTAACACTTTAATGGCCAATACTGGCCTCTGCTGTGGTCTTGAGGAGTGGCCATTTACAGGCCAAGAGAGGATTATTTTTGAAAATGTATCATTGGAATGCCTGGCTCGAGCATGGACGTGGATTCACCGAGTGAAATGTAAATTTCTGTGACTAATCGCATTAAAGAGTAATTAAAAGGTATGTTTTAAAATATTTTCTGATTAATCGATTATTTAATTTTTAAGCATATAAATTCATGATTTAAAAAATAATCACGATTTTCTATTTAATCTCGTAATCGTGCACCCCTATCTCTTACTCCACTAGTCGGGTAAAGACCCAGAGTCTATTTTGTGTAGTTGAAGAATCGAGTGGCATGCTTCACCGATGGGTTGAGTTTGAGTCTGATGGCTCAGGAGAAAAAACTAAATGCTTCTGAAACACACGCCTTGTCCTCTTTTCTGGGACAATTTACAGGCTAAGAGAAGTAAATTTTTGACAATTTAGCACTGGAATGACTGGCTCAGTCATTCCAGTGGTAATAGTCTTCTCCTGTGCTTTAAAAGGAACACCGGCAGTTTTTCGGCCAGTTTGATAAACTACCAACAGCTATGGAACTCGAGTATTGTTTTAAAATGAAGTAAAATATTTGTATTTAAATTGCAGATTTCACTATTATTGTTATATCAATGTTCCATGCATGGAGGTATGATAAGAAACGAACAAAGTGCTTCTGAATTGTAATAAGAATTTTAGATATTATAAAATTGATTTTTACCAATTATTTTATATATACATGATTACCATAACTATATATTATATGACTGAAGAATATCCTCTAATTTGATGTTTTAGCCCTTTAAATCTTAAATTTTTTCAAGAAAATTTGAATTTTCTCATAGAAAATGTCCATTTGCAGACCAAGAGAAGACTATTTTTGAAAATTTACCACTGGAATGACTGGCTCGTTATCGAGCCAGTCATTCCAGTGGTAAATTTTCAAAAATAGTCTTCTCTTGGTCTGCAAATGGACATTTCTCAAGACCACTGCAGATTCCGGTTTTTGGCTGATATGGGTGTTAAAGTGCTAAGGATGTCTTAGTGCATTGTATTATGTAAAAATAAGCTAATAGACTGTATGTGTACGAGCAAGCGAGTTTGCATGCATGTACAAACAGCATGCGTGTACAAACAAACATGCATGCATGTTTCATGTGTTAGCTGCAATTACAGTCAATTTTCATCTCTAAAAATAGTTTGTTTACATTTTGGGAATAACATTTCTGAAGATTGTTGCTGTCATAGTCTTTGTTAGCTCGCCTGGTGTGAAAATCTGAGTGAGTTTATGCCATAGTGAGCTTCCATGGTCTGTCTATCATCTATCATCAACTTCTCAAGAATTTCCACCAAATTTGTCAAGATGCATCATTGGGTCATATAGAATGGTTGTTCAAAGGAAGCTGATTGGTTAATTGGCCTTTCCAGTTTATCCTTCAATCATATGACATCATAATCAACCATGTGAAGTGTAGGATGACGTCATAATCAATGACGTCATGAATGACCTAGTTATGTTTGTCACGAATGTTAAGTGGCTTAATTGATGACGGACTAAGCATGGTTGTACGACTTTTGTATGACTTTACTATTTAATAAATATGCTGTTGAATATTTTGAAACTAATTTGACAAGGCGCTGTTGCTGCCATAGGCAGCAGCAGCACTCAGTCAAATTAGTTTCAAAATATTGAACAGCTTACATGTATAATTTTCTGGAAATTGATAGTCAGAAAGCTCAGAGATCGATAGATACTAAACATGGGTGAAGAGTGGGTGGAGCTTAGCTAGAGATGGGCGAGGCATAGCTAAAAATGGATTCCTCCATTGACATAAAACTCAAGAAACTTCATTAGAGCAAGAACTGAAGAACCAAGTTTGTTCACTGCCACCTGATTCACCTAGCAGCCAGCTTGTATGACCTAGTTTTTACAAAAATGACCTCTGGAACTGCTGAAGGATCGGGTCAACACTTGGCAGATATAGAGAATAAGGGCCATTCAAGTTTGTTCAAGAGAATTTGATGCTTGAAAAATTATGACCGGCATCGACCAATCAGTATTAAGCTTTATTTGTCTGATGGATTTTGATGGTAAAGATGGCAATGTACTTGTTTTTGGGCTTTCTGAGTAAGAATTTGACACATTAATCTGATTGGTCGATCAGACCATGCCGCTGGCTATCATAAATTGTTTTCTTTCCGACATAAATTGGTGCATTTTGGACCAAAATTCCTTTATTTCGGACATAAATGCTTATGTTTTTGTCCCATTTGAAACTGAGATACCCATGTTGTGTACAGAAATGTTTGTATTTGCAGCCTAAACTCTCATATATTTCATGTTCATGTTTCAAATACTCATAACCGTCAAATTTGTTCAAGAAAATTTTCAATTTCCGAAAGAAAATGTTCACTTCCATACCAAGAGAAGAGCATTTTTGAAAATCTACTACTGTAATGACTGGCTCATATTTTTTTCCCAGAAATAGTCTTCTCTTGGTCTACAAATGAACATTTTCAAAAACCGCTGCAGAAGTCGGTTTTAAGACGTTAAATGTCTCCTCCTCACATCTGTCCAATTAAGCAACCCTTGAATAATCAAATTTGCTCACAGAAGATATCACGGAAAATAAGTGAGGACTGTTTTTGAAATTTACAACTGGAATGTCTGGCTCAGTTATCATGCAAGTCATTCCAGTGATAAAGTTTCAAAAGTACTCTTCTGTTGTGCAAATGGACATTTCTCAAGACGACTGCAGAAACTGATTTTGGTCAGCTTGAGTGCTAGAGATTTAACAAGCCAGGCAAAAAATTACCTCTGCCAAGATCTGAGAAATGTCTATTTACAAACCAAGATACAAATATTTCTATAAACTTATGCAGCCAGTCATTCCAGTTGTATGTTTTCTATAAACTTATGCAGCCAGTCATTCCAGTTGTATGTTTTCTATAAACTTATGCAGCCAGTCATTCCAGTTGTATGTTTTCTAAAATAGTCTTCAAAAAAAATTTCTATTTTCTTGATGACTTTTTGACTATTAACCCTATAATGGTCAAGCCGGCCAAAACTGACCTCTACAGTGGTCTTGAGAAATGTCCATTTGCAGACCAAGAGAAGACTATGTTTGACAATTTACTACTGGAGTGACTGGCTCGATAACCGAGCCAGTCATTCCAGTGGTAAATTGTCAAAAATAGTCTTCTCTTAACCTGTAAATGGAGAGGCCACAAGGTCATTAATGAGGCTGTTTTTAGCTGCCTTCCCCACAAAAAGATGTTAAGTAACAATTTGTGATCACCCAATTTGAAATCCCCCATAAAAACATATTGAAATAGTATTTAATTAATTCCATTTCAAATTGACTCGTCTATGCACTACTACTATGTAACAAGTTTATCAATAATCAGCAACCAGTTTTAGACGGGAAGACTGTTGTTGATCTCTTCATCTGTGCCTCTGTATAATCTGAATAGATGTGGACCAAGAAATGTACTCATCAAATAAAAAATAAAAACAAACTGTCATGCCAGTTCCATAATGTCTGTTTGTATCTTTATTACTCGTAGGATTACTTGAGGGTAACAGGGTATTATATTGCATCGGCACGTGCGTAATTATATCCTCTCCCTCCCTCCCCCCTCCCCCCCCCACCTCCTCCCCCCCCCTCTCCATGTATCTAAATAACTATAATGATGCGATTTGACTCAGATTTCTACACAACACAGGACTAGTGGTCTGATTTGACTCAGATTTTAACACAACACAGGACTGGTGATCTGATTTAGTTCAGATTTTAACAAAACAAAGGACTAGTGGTCTGATTTGACTCACATGTTAACAAAACAAAGGACTAGTGGTCTGATTTGACTCACATGTTAACAAAACAAAGGACTAGTGGTCTGATTTGACTCACATGTTAACCAAACAAAGGACTAGTGGTCTGATTTGACTCACATGTTAACAAAACAAAGGACTAGTGGTCTGATTTGACTCACATGTTAACAAAACAAAGGACTAGTGGTCTGATTTGACTCACATGTTAACAAAACAAAGGACTAGTGGTCTGATTTGACTCACATGTTAACAAAACAAAGGACTAGTGGTCTGATTTGGCGCAGATTTTAACAAAACAAAGGACTAGTGAGCGCGGATTTTCGGACACCATAATTATGATTTCCACTGTTTTAGTTGCAATTTGCATCTAGTACGAGTCTATCTGTCATCTGTCAGTCATCAACTTTTCCCCTTACAACCCAGACATGGCACATTCTTCATGCTGTATGGACCATTTTGTTGAATATTATGAAACTAAACTGACAGGCAGTTGTTGTGAGGTGCTATGCCAAGAAACCCCGAGCCAGTCAATTCAGTGGTAAGTTTTCAAAAAGTAGTTTTCACGTGGCCTGAAAAGGGGCATTCCTCGAGACCACTGTTGAGGCGGGTTTTTACCGGCTTGGGTATTAAAGTGTTCCGAAGCCGATTATAAAATCATATTATTATCAGAAAGAAGCAGCAAAATCAATTTTAAGTATTGTACTATTAGCCACTCCGGCAATCTTCACTTTCTTTGATTATAAGCCGTGTATATATTTGCACAGAAATCATCATCGTGCGAGGGGAATAAATTGTCAAGCAATTATGGCGGCGTGTGTTGAATAGAAAATGTACAACAATTTGGTCTTGTTAGCTTATAAAAGAAATCAATTGTTGGAATATGTCCGTATTCAATAGGAAACTAGTGAAAACGTGACTTCTTCATAGACAATATGACAAATACCGTATATAGGGCGTACTGCGAGTATTTTGACGTAGGTGGTTTTGCCGAAGGTTACTTTATCAACACAGGAACCAGCTTGGTGCTGTGTGATCATGTGTGTCGACGTACACACATGGTGTAGCATGTTTGCCATTTGTTGGACCGTGTGTGTCTGATTTTAATTATCTATAAGAAAATGAACAACACACTTACGGTGCTGGGCTTGAAGCAAATCCAGTATTTGCACAGTGCCTCCAAATTTCTAGGGCACCCAAAAGTGCATTAATTCTTGGGTACCCTGCGTAAGTTACATGTATTGATATGACACCAATAAGACTAACATGGCCAAATCCCAGTCCTCCCACCCCAGCGGCACGATGCTGAAACAAGACTTGCTTTTGCTTTCTCGCGATCGTTTCGAGGGCCCCAGGTAAGATTTTCACAGACACATCGCACAGTGCCCCATGAGTCCTAAGTTCGACCCGTAAACTTGTGGGCCCAAAAGATGCTATGGCAATCGACAAAGTATATTATCCATCGATTCACATTTGGGATCAAGGTCTCGACCACTTAGAGTCCCAACTTCCACAGCAGAAAATCAAAACGCATGTGTCTTTTGCAATGATGTCTATACTGGGGGTTTATCCGTGTCGCTAGACGCAAGGGTGTATGCGAGCATGGAGTGTTTGTTGTTGTTCTTAAGAGGAGGGAACCTGTCCAAATTTGGAGGGAAGTATGCCTGTTGGGTCCGGAGAAGATCTACCAATTTTGAGGGTCTAAAACCCATCAGCAACAGCTTTTAGTAACAGTTTTCAAAATAGACATTTACGCATTCTTCAATAACTCGTGTTCCACTGGATGCAATCTTCTCCAAACTTGGGTGGAAAATTGCCCATGTGGTCCCGAACACATATATGCCAATTTTCTGACTAAAGGCTAAAACTCAACAACAACAGCTTTCAACAAAATAGTTTTCAAAATAGACATTTTCGAAGCATTTTCAATAATTCTAATGGAGCGATCTTTTCCAAACTTGGGTCGATGCGTGTCTGTGTGGTCCCGAATACGTGTGCCAATTTTACTGTCAAAAACTAAAACGCAACATTTCAGCAGCATTCTACCCAAAATAGAAAGTTGACCTTGCGGCGGTCAGTCTGAAAAATATATCAATGTGGCGGGTATTGGACAAATTTGTCCTTGTTTTAAATTCGATAAGTATGCTCGAGTGTTTGTCAATATATGTATTACATTCGTGGTCCTCTTTTTTTCAGTGTTCAAATTTCAAACAATATTGAAAAATTGTGCTAAAAAACAAAACGTGGTGCTCTATTACGTATTAGTCTAAGAGCCAGTAGTGGCACCTTTTCTGGTGCTTCATAATTCACATTTCCAGAGTCCATCTATCATCTGGGCCCGTCTTTAACTCTTAATAGTCCGACACACTGTAAAAACTGTATGTCTCGCTATTTCATAAACACTGTTAAATAGTTTGAAAATAATTTGACTGGACGCTGTTGCTGCCATAGGTAGCAATAGCGCCCAGTCAAATTAGTTTCAAACTATTTAACAGCTTACCTGTACAGTTTTCTGGAAATTGATAGTCAGTGAGTTCAGAGATCGATCGATCCCAACACGAGCGAGGTGTGGGTGGAGCTTAGCTAGAGATGGGCGGGGAATGGCTAAAAATGGAAATGTCTTAAGTTCGTGATCCGAGTCAGATTCGATTGTATCTCGGAAAGTATTTTCGGTTCTTACTGAACAGGCTTTATCGAGTACGTGCCACTTTGAAATGCTGTCCATGAAGCACCTACATCCTCGATTGCGAATGCAAATAAAACAGAAATAATTCTTTTGGGGTATTGTTATTTCTTTTCTTATTTGCTTACTAGACAATGCCATGTTACCGGAATCATCTGTGGACATTAGTCACTAGTCACTGAACAATGTCCAATCAGCAATCATGTCAGTCGTGCGCGTGTAGCGTGGTAATGGATGAATCTAATTATGCACCATGCCACTCAAGTATGCCCATTGGCAGCAGCAGCAGCCCCCAGTCAAATTAGTTTCAAAATAGTCAACAGCTTAACGATATAGTTTCCAAATATTCTACATGTTAGCTGTATAGTTGCCATGAAATTGAGATTCTGGGAATTCAGGATTCAAAGTATCGATCCCAAGACACGCAAAGCATGGGCGGGGCGGGGCATAGGTAGAGATGGGCGGGGCATAGCTAAATTTGATTCATCCATTATCGATGTTTAACGTACTATGGCCTTAACTATTTAAACCTTGAAATTCCAGTGTCTCAATTTCAACGCAAATATCCTGTGAATTAGCTGTTGAATATTTTGGAACTAATTCGACTCGGGCTTGTTATAGGCAGAAACAGCTCCCAGACGAATTAGTTTTAAAATATTCAACAAAATATCCCTTACGTCATGAAGAATTTGTTGATTTGGCCCTGTGAATGTGATAGAGTTGTTCTTAGACTAACACTTTAACCCTCATATCGGTAAATTTTCAAAATAGTATTCTCTTGGTCTACAAATGGACATTTTCTATGAGAAAATTTAAATTTTCTTGAACAAATTCGAGGGTTAAATGGTTCCGCCTACACGTTTAGTTTTCTTTAGGTTTAAGCCATTCAGCGGATGATAAAAGAACACTGTTATCGCACGTTTGTTTTCGCAGAAAAACTAGTATTTTCTCAAACAGAAATAGGGCATATGTTTCCTCTTATTAATAGTATTAAAACAGTGTGCATTCTGGTATTTCTGTTAGAAAAAAACAAGTTCACGTACATGAACAAACGCACAGACGCAGGCACACACAGACTCAAGCAAGTGCACATGTTGGCGCAGTAATTACTATTAAGAGAATTGCATACATGTAGGGAGGGACTAAGCTGCAAGACTGGGAGATAATGAGCCTTTCCAGTTTCAGCTATGCCCCGCCCACCTCTATCTAAGCTCCACCCACACTCGCTTGTGTTTGGATAGATCGATCTTTAAACTTCCTGACTCCATTTCCAGAAAACTATACTGTTAAGCTGGTGGATACTTTGAAACTAATTTGACTGGGCGCTGTTGCTGCCTATGGCAGCAACAACGCCCAGTCAAATTAATTTCAAAATATCCAACAGCATGTTTATTAAATGGCAAAAACATACAATTCGTACAACGTGTCGGACTATTAAGCGTTAAAGGCGGGCTTAATCGAATCATTCATGACGTCATGGTTATGACGTAACATACACGTTGCGTGGTTGATTGTGACGTCATATGATTGAGTGAGAAAATGGATTCATGCAATTTCACAAGCTAACCATTATTGTTTGACAAATTGATATATACTTCAGACTTGTACTTCACATGCAAATTCAAATCGCATTTCTCTGGCGAGCATACAACTTTGCAACGAAAAATATGGATGGTACATCGGAGACTTGGCTTATGAGAAGATGGATATCTGCATAAATAAAAGCACATATGATCATAAGATAGTGGGCTGGGCCAGTGTGACCTATTTTTCTCGGTTCAGCCTCGTAACGCATATTAATGGGCCAATAATTAATAATTAATTATCAGAATAAATTCTGATTATAGGCTTATTATTAACAAGAGACACAAGCACCTTGACACACAGCTGCCTGACACATACCACTCATGACGAAACCGGTCAAAACCAGTGTCTGTCGTGGTCTTCAGAAATGTCAATTTGCAGGCCAAGACAAGATTATTTTTTTAATTAACCGAGCCAGTCATTCCAGTTGTAAATCATCAAAAAATAGTCTTCACTTGGCCCGAAAATGGACATTCAATGAGCAAATATTTTGATTTTCTCGGTCGAATTTAGCCATTAAATCGTTAATGCTCTTGAGCTTATATAAACAACGGACTAACCCGCGTCATTCCTGACGTACTCGATTATAACGTCAGCCTACACGTGACGTAGTTGATATCACGTCATATGATTGATTGATAAACTGGATTCCTCCATTCTATAAGAATTTCAATGTATTTGGTTGGAATCAGCATAAAATAATTCAAAAACGACCGGCGTGGTTTTATTATTAGTTCTAATAAAGAATCTATAACATTAGTGATGCGTCACAAAACACACCCCATCCCACACCACCCAGAACTAAATAGTCCAGTAATGTTGCGTGAACCAGTAAAGCTCATGTAATGGACCTTTTCATTTTCAGCTATGCCCCGCCCATCACTAGCTAAGCTCCACCCACACCTCGCCGTGTTGGGATTGATCGATCCCCGAATGCCCTAGCAATAAATTTCCTGAAAAATATACAGGGAAGCTGTTGAATATTTTGTAACTAATTTGACTTGGTGCTGTTGCTGCCTACAGCAACGGCGCCCAGTCAAATTAGTTTCAAAATATTCAACAGAATATTTATTAAATAGTAAAAGCAAACAATTTGTACAACAACGCATATACCCATTGATCTATATACCCTCTTCAAATATGCGTTCGTGACGTACTTATCGACGTCATTCATGACGTCATTCATTATGATGTCATTGTACACATCACGCAGTTCATTGTGACGTCATATGATGGGTGGGTACTCTGGAAAGGTGAATTCTGATACACTTCACAGGTTTAGCGTAAAAAGGCATCAATACCACCACGTGGAGAGGCTTGCAGAACACAGACTGAACAACAATTTATTTGATGTTCATCAAATTGTGAAAAATAGGTCACAATGACCTATTTTTGTTACACGACACGCCTGTTTGGTTACCGCATACGGAAGACTATTGAAACTACAGCCCCGACAACAATTTGTATGTGACATGATATTCAGTGAATCATGAAAGTAGGTCACGATGAGCTGCACCTATGGCATGTGACACACATTTACCATATAATGCATACATACGCCAATTTTGGTTACGATATACAAATAACTGTCGAAACTATAGCCAGGATAGTCATTTTCTATGACGGCCAGTCAAGCGTATAGAATAGACCACGCTGATCTAATGTAGCTATAGGACCATTACCGTACAATGCATCTACACAACAAATGTGGTTACTCTTTACGATGAAACTGTTGAAACATCAGCCTGATCAAAGGCTTTCTATGATGCTCAGTTCAGGTGAACCGTGGAAAGTACTTTTAATTGACTTACTTTTGATACGAGACATACTTTTCGCCTACAATGCATCCATACCTCAAGTTCCCTTACTGCTTTAGCCTCTATTATCTAGAAACTGGATCAGACCGACGTAGTTCTTGTCTGAGTTGTAGCGTATGGCCATATGACCCATCCATCAAGTTCAATAGCTCTATATACGGCAAACTCGGCTGTTTTTCATCGAATCAATTTCATTTTCGCAAGGTAGATACTATAGAGGCCCACGGAAATATTGTGATCTAAATATGTCTAGAAATAATGAAATGCCATCATTGTGCATAACAGACGGATAGACGGATGGACATACAGATGGACAGAGAGACGGATGGTCGGTGGCCATCCGGACGGATGGGCGGGTGGGTGGGCGGACGAACAGACATATGGACACCTACATGGACGGATGCACAGCATGACAGACAGACAGACAGACAGCACGACAGACAGACAGACAAACAGGCAGGCAGGCAGGCTCGTTGTGTGTATCGACCTTGCCTAGTCTTAAACCTTTGCACCAGAAGAAATGAATTCACAAACGCATTTACAGTTCAATAAATCTTACGTTGAAGGTTCTGAAACTAATTTGGCTGGAAGGTATGGCAGCAACTGGTTCCTGTCAAATTAGTTTCAAAATATTTTATAGCTTACCGGCATGGTTTCAGTGAAATTGACAGTCTATTAATTCAGGGTTCCTATGGTTAAAATTTAGGCCCATACGAGAGGTCTAGCACTGGTATCCGCCCATACGGACGTCCTTTTGTTCGTCTGTACTTGGCCCATCAACTACTGAAAGTCAATACTTAACGTTTTAACCCTCAAATCAGTCACAAACGGCTTCTGAAGTGGTCGTGAGAAATGTCCATTTGTAGGCTACACCAAGAGAAGACTATTTTTTTTAATTTACCACTGGAGTTCATCGAGCTATAGTCACTCCAATAGTCAATTTTCAAAAACAGTCTTCTCTTGGTTTGCAAGTGGACATTTTCCATGAGACAATCGAAATTTTCTTGAACAAATTTGAGTGTTAAAGCTATTAATATGGTGCTGCTATACTTACAGCATAAATATGTATAGGCCTCTACATGGTTACGTAACAAACAGAAATATGTGATTATCAATGTTACGCTCCGGGCTAATGATGAATCTAGACGCGTATTGAAAGGAAAGCAGTGCGGGGTTTAATCAAATAACCTTTACTGACCAAATATGCCAAATTCTTTTTGATGTAAGGAACATTCTATTGAATAATTTGAAACTAATTTGACTGGGGGTTGTTGCTATCTATCAACGGCTCTCGGTCAAATTAGTTCCAAAATTGTGAACAATTTTCCTGGATAGTTGCCCTGAAATTGAGACACTGGAATTTCAACGAGCAATTGGTTAATAGAAATATTGAACTCTATAGCATTGCTTACAAACAAATACAGCAATATTTATTACGCCCGTCTGTTGACACGCAGGTTCACTAGGCTAATTATAATCCGTGCATTTTCTTACACACTGTTGCGACACGTTGATTTGGCAGTACATATTGGTGTCTTTGAACGCGAATAGGCATCCTAAACAATCTCATTCACCCCTTGTTTACTCTCTCCACTCAGTACCGCTGTAACACTGGGGAACTTATCAATAATATACAGAAATCAAAACAGCCTGGATATGGCGTGAATGGGACCTGCAATCAGGGATTCCATAGACGCCAACCAAACCAGTAACCTTTGTATGTACGCATCCGTTTCCATATGCGAAGTTTAGCTTTAGGGTTAGCTTAGCCTCTTAGGTTTACATTTTGGGTTAGGTTTAGTTTAGGGTTCGGGTTATTTTACGGCTAATATTAGGGTTAGGTTTAAGTTAGGGTTAGGTTTAGCTGGGGGTTAGGTTTAGCTAGGGCTAGGTTTAGCTTAGGACTAGGTTTCGCTGAGGGTTAGGTTTAGCTGAGGGTTATGTTTAGCTGAGGGTTAGGTTTAGCTGAGGGTTAGGTTTAGCTGAGGGTTAGGTTTAGCTGAGGGTTAGGTTTAGCTGGGGGTTAGGTTTAGCTAGGGCTAGGTTTAGCTTAGGACTAGGTTTAGCTGAGGGTTAGGTTTAGCTGAGTGTTAGGTTTAGCTGAGGGTTATGTTTAGCTGAGGGTTAGGTTTAGCTGAAGGTTAGGTTTAGCTGAGGACTAGGTTTAGCTGAGGGTTAGGTTTCGCTGATGGTTAGGTTTAGCTGAGGGTTAGGTTTAGCTGAGGACTAGGTTTAGCTGAGGGTTAGGTTTAGCTGAGGGTTAGGTTTAGCTGAGGGTTAGGTTTAGCTGAGGGTTAGGTTTAGCTGAGGGTTAGGTTTAGCTGAGGGCTAGTTTAGCTGAGGGCTAGGTTTAGGTGAGGGCTAGGTTTAGCTGAGGGTTAGGTTTCGCTGAGGGCTAGGTTTCGCTGAGGGTTAGGTTTAGCTGAGGGCTAGGTTTAGGTGAGGGCTAGGTTTAGCTGAGGGTTAGGTTTCGCTGAGGGCTAGGTTTCGCTGAGGGTTAGGTTTAGCTGAGGGCTAGGTTTAGCTGAGGGTTAGGTTTAGCTGAGGGTTATGTTTAGCTGAGGGTTAGGTTTAGCTGAAGGTTAGGTTTAGCTGAGGACTAGGTTTAGCTGAGGGTTAGGTTTCGCTGATGGTTAGGTTTAGCTGAGGGTTAGGTTTAGCTGAGGACTAGGTTTAGCTGAGGGTTAGGTTTAGCTGAGGACTAGGTTTAGCTGAGGGTTAGGTTTAGCTGAAGGTTAGGTTTAGCTGAGGACTAGGTTTAGCTGAGGGTTAGGTTTAGCTGAGGGTTAGGTTTAGCTGAGGGTTAGGTTTAGCTGAGGGTTAGGTTTAGCTGAGGACTAGGTTTAGCTGAGGGTTAGGTTTAGCTGAAGGTTAGGTTTAGCTGAGGACTAGGTTTAGCTGAGGGTTAGGTTTCGCTGATGGTTAGGTTTAGCTGAGGGTTAGGTTTAGCTGAGGGTTATGTTTAGCTGAGGGTTAGGTTTCGCTGAAGGTTAGGTTTAGCTGAGGACTAGGTTTAGCTGAGGGTTAGGTTTAGCTGGGGTTAGGTTTAGCCGAGGGCTAGGTTTAGCTGAGGGTTAGGTTTAGCTGAGGGTTAGGTTTAGCTGAGGGTTAGGTTTAGCTGAGTGCTAGGTTTAGCTGAGGGCTAGGTTTAGGTGAGGGCTAGGTTTAGCTGAGGGTTAGGTTTCGCTGAGGGCTAGGTTTCGCTGAGGGTTAGGTTTAGCTGAGGGCTAGGTTTAGCTGAGGGCTAGGTTTAGCTGAGGGTTAGGTTTCGCTGAGGGTTAGGTTTCGCTGTTGAATATTTTGATGCCAATTTGATTGGGCGTAACAGCACCCAATCAATTAGTTACAAAATATTCAACAGCTTACCTGTAGTTTTCAGGAAATTGATGGTTAGGGCATTCGGAGATCGATCAATCCTAACACGACGAAATGTGAGTGGGGCTTAACTAGAGGTGGGCGGTGCATAGCTAAAACTGGAAAGGTCCATTGTAGAAAGATAGTTGTAGCTAGGTACATTCTAAGCGTTACAATTTAGCAATTTTATCCACAACTCTGCAGCTATAGAGAGAAACCATTTTGCCATGTTAGACGTGTTTACCACTTTAGTTATTTAAACTACATTTGTCTTTAGAGAGTGTTAGCCATTTTTAACCATTCTAGCCATTATGTCTCTGCCAACCTTGCTAGTGTACGGAGATCCGTTCTACGTTAGCCATTTAGCCACAGTAGGCATTTTAACCATATTGGAGTTGTAGAGAGATAGCTATGTAGAGCAGTGTAGCACGTTAGTCGGCGTCTGTGCAATATATATATGAGGCGAGCGTGTTAGCACAATGGACATTTCCAAGTTTATACATCCATCATATGACGTCATAATCATCTACGCGACGTGTATGATGACGTCATAATCATGGCGCCATGAATGACTCGATATAGTCCGTCTTTAACGCATAATAGTCCGACAGGCTGTACGAATTGTATGTCTCAATCTGTTGAATATTTTGAAACTAATTTGACTGGACGCTGTTGCCGCCGCCCGCTCAAATTAGTTTCAAGATATTTAACAGCTTACCTGCATAATTTTCTGGAAATTGATAGTCAGGGATCGATCGATCCTAACACGAGCGAGGTATGGGTGGGGCTTAGCTAGTAATGGGCGGGGCATAGCTAAAACTGGTAAGGTCCATTACTGGCTAACATGGCAACTGTGTAGACATAGAATAGCATGGTA